>WXZC020001040.1:0-10098 GCA_011317855.2 Paelopatides confundens | reverse complement strand
GGTTGGGTTCCTTAAAGTATTAGAGGAACGTTTTGTTAAATAAGACCTGTCACGTCACCTTAATGTTTGTTAAGTTGTAAATAAAGGAATTATGCACAGTACTAATGAAATGTCTTTTTGCTTCCCCCCGAGTACTATAATTGGTCACCAGTCAGATGCTGATGACCACGACACTACCATGGATTTTACATGGGCCATCACGACTACATTCTAAAAATGAAAGAGTAAAAATTCACTCCAATGGAGTGATCACTGGCTACACTCTTTGAAAAAGCGAACAATTCATATAGAAATATAGAAATCCATGATTTATATATAATTCTATAGAAACTCATGAGTCTCATTTGTCAAGTTGTTTTCTTACACGAAACTCGACAACATGTCAACTACATGATAATTGTTGATTTGTCACGTTACGCTAACGTGACATCTTGACAAAAAATGTCAAATTGTCGAGATACCGTCTTAAACGAAACTCGATAACACGTAAAAAACATGATAATTGTTGAGTTGTCAAGTTAGACTAGAGTGGCATCTTGACAAATTGGTCAAATTGTCGAGATGCTGTCTTACAGGACACTTGTTAAAATGACAAAGTTTGTCCGATATAATGTTAGTGTAACTTGACAACTCAACATGTATCATGTTTTGACGTGTTGTCGAGTTTCGTGTAAGAAAACAACTCGACAATCTGATATTTTTTACTGAAACTGAAACTGAAACTCAGCAACTCGACAAATATATGTAAAATTTGTTATGATAACGGGTTATACTGACACAGTAACTCTACATCTTGCATGTCACTTCTTCAGAACCATATCATTGAATGAGTATACATTACCCTGAATAATATGCCGGCCCTACAAGTCCATCAATTAATGGGTGTATTTAATTAAAGTATAAGCAGGTATTAATTGGTATCGGGAATTGTACACTGGACAAATAAAAAGTATGTAGGGAATTTGCTGAAAATTAAAACTTCCTCCCTATAGAATTTTTTTATAGAAACTCCTATAGAATTTCTATAGAACTTCTAATTGAAAATCGTGTAGAATTTCTATAAAATTTTATAGAAATATTAACTGTTCATTATTTAATTTTAGTGCTTACTTAGAGTAATTGTTGGTTTTGTGCATTGGATGTGTTAGAATATAGATATTGTGTGTTTATTATTGTTGTTTATGTTTAACTTAAAGGGATATTACTACATGCTTCGTACCCCTGTATATTGTCATACATATAATGTAATCTGAAATATTATGATACGGCCCATATGTTGGAGGCATGTGTACATTGTTTTTCATATGGCACATGGCATCGTGCTCGGCTTGGCATTATGTTGCAAGCAAGTAATACACTGTATTGTTTCTGGATTGCTAGCCAACAAGATTTTAGGCCAGAAAGAAGGTCTAGAAAGACACGTATTCTATAGAACTATAATAGAGAATCTATAGAAATATTATAGAATGCTATAGAAAATTCTATATAATTTTATTATTATAATTTCTATAGAAATTTTATAGCAATTCTGCGGAATATCCTCTAGAAAATCGTATAGAAATTATAATAGAAAATCCTATAGAATGTTTGTATATCATTCTATTTTAAACAAACATAATAATTAAAACCGAGACAGGATGATAATTGTCACATAGTTTTGGGTCGTATTTCTTACACATCAACATCAATGACAGTTTTTTTTAGCTCATCGGGGAAAACCCCGATTGCGAGAAATATATTAACACGATATGCGAAAGAGGATTAGCAATGAAAGGAATAATTTGTCAATATGTAAGGTGTATTGCCATCACACCAGCTGCCTCGTTAGTGCTGCTTCGTGCAGGATGTTGCAGCCATTATAATCGCATGATCATTAGTTAGAGCCATAAATACGGTGGTTCTGAAGGGACATACGAGATGTAGAGTTATTGTGCTAGTATAACACGTCATCACAACAATTTGCCCAGTTGCCGAGTTTCAGTAACTTTGCATCTTGATAAAAATTATTCAATTATCGAGTTGTTTTCTTACACGAAACTCGACAACACGACAAATACATGATAATTGTTGAGTTGTGAAGTTACACTAACGTGGCATCTTGACAGAACTTGTCAAATTGTCGAGATGCCGTCTTACAGGACACTCGACAAAATTACAAAGTTTGTCGGATATCTTGTTAGTGTAATTTGACGAGTTGTCGAGTTTTGTTTAATACATCTCGTATGTCCCTTCAGAACCACCGTACATAAATATACATACTTTGTTTTTATCAAGTAAATAAGTTTAAGGACTGGTTTTACTTTGAAGTAAGCGATGCATCTTTATATATGTTCACAACAAAGTTGTAAAAAGCAAATCAATAATAAAACGATGACAGACACGCAAGCTGGTGAGTAAGAATTTTGACAAATTGTCACGCAAACAGGGTTACGCTAATTTTAACCCCCTCCCAATAGAGACGGGCGAGAGAGAAAACGATATATATATATATTTAAAAAAAATGGTTGCCATTATATCGATGTTGACATGTTAAATTGTAACAAAATGTGAAAATGTAAGACATTAACAAATACAGTGCTTGCGAGGACTCCCACCGGGGTTATTCGCATGGACCGCACTTGTGGCCGTTTGGTAATCCCTGTATTCCACGCCACGCACCTTAGCGCAAGTGCTCGTGGTGGCGTCTAATGCGCCAAGTTTAAGTACAAGTTCAGTCCCCACTTTAACCTGTATATACTTCCAGTCTCTCCAGCCCTCATCAGAGAGACTGACTGTATGTGCAGGAATAACGGTTGGGATCATAAATGTTTGCCATTTACAATATGCCTTTGTCCTAAGTTTTCGTGAACCAGTCAAATAAGCGACGAACTATTTTTTTTTCTGTGAATGATCTATGACTTGACCTAATGGAAATTTCATTAGCTATACGTCGACCAATGGAAGTTGAAATTAAGAAATAAGATATGTGTTATTGCTACATTATACAATTTTATTGATTGTAAAATTCATTTAATTTTCTGCCTATAATGTGTAATTTAAATATCATGGATGATTGTAATATGAACATATGATACACATTATTTGATGGCATTTTTCTAAATGATGCGGTTAAAAGTACACATGCATGGAGTCAAACATGTCAGACTACAGCCCACAACTACAAGTGAAATAAGTTATTATACGTTCATGCAGTTCATATAGTTGCTTGTATTAAAAGATGGTTGTGTTTGAAACGCAAAGTTTAACCGCCATGGATGGAAAATAGACTTTGTCATAATATGGTATAGAAAGTATGTGTATCCTAATATATAATATATACAACACTTTCCATTCAACATATATAGCCTATACATATATCCCTAACCTGACTTCCACACAAGACTAATATTGGAAAGTTGTTATTGTCAGGAAGTGGTAGGCTAAAACTACCAGCAGATTGCAGATGCTGATTAGGGGCGATGGGCGACTCAGATATGACATGTTTTCTAGCGTATGTGTATGAAGCAATGTACTTGTCAGCTTGATATAGATGAGCGATAAACGTGCTGAATGGAAAGTTAGTAAAAAGTACACGAACCGTTGTATAATTAAAGTATAATGAAACACAACCAGCTGATTATAAACCAAACAAAAGCAAGTTAGTTTCCCCGTCGTAAACACTTTATTCAAAAGAGTGAGATCACAAGGAAGAAATAAACTTCTCCAGGCAAGCAATCAGTTTTTTTTGTTGGGGTGGGGGGAGGGGAGGGGTGGTGGACATTTTAACGAGTGTTTTTTTTTAAGTTATGACGGCGAAGCCGAACATTCGAGCGTCGAAATCGTCGGGGAGGACGGGTTATGTGTGTCCTCACCAAAAAAGTTTAAAATTATACACATTTGACATCCAAAAATAGTTTACAGAGAAAAATGTATATTTTAAATTTTACATATGAAACAAATTATATATTTTACCTGGAGTCAACCGAGAGAGCCAACTGGGTGGGGTGGGTAAACCCCAGCAGTATGGTCCTGGGTCCTCACCAGAAATGTTTAAAATTACAGACCTTTAAATGCGATATCCTGGCATCTCACAACCAAACATAATTCACAGAGGAAGAAATTTGTTTACACTTTTCATATAATAATAATTATATATATATATTTTTGTATAGGCCTTGCGTAAATCGTGAATTGGTCTCTAAGCGCTGTGTAGACCTCTATGAGTGCTGCATCAAGGCGCACATCATATCCACATCCCATTAGTAACTCAAACCGTATGCGGGGTGTTTTCACATCCATACACCAACTGACCCCAATCTGATACTGTAACGCTGAGCACCCAGCAAATATAGCAGTAGGTCACTTTTTAAAGTTTTAGCAATGACTCGGCCAGGAATCGAACCCCGAACTTCATGGCATTTTTGTCATGGAACCAACTGTGTGTTGGGGAGCAAATTGTTTCATGACCGACCACTTGGTATCGCCACTGTACAGTATGACTTTCCTTGCCCACTCGCTAGTGAGATCTGATGGGGTATCTTTCTTGCCAGTAAGGTATTGAAATATGTGTGGGGGATCTGTATGGGGGGCATCATGACCAACCACTTGGTGCCGCCACTGTACAATAGGACTTTCCTTGTCCACTCGCTAATGAGATCTGATGGAGTATCTTTCTTTAACTATTAAGATAGTGAAATAGCGCTCCTAATGTGAATCTCTTTAAGATGCAATTCTAGCATATTTAACTCGCTTTAAAAGTATAGCATAATATATCATACTTGTTAGAGAATAATATTTCACAATTGTTATCATCAGCATATTTTGTTATAAATTAAATACTAAAATCCTTTTATATAAATGGCCAGCATAGAAAAGCTAATCAGCTTTATTTGGTTCCTGTTTATTTTGCTGTCAAACATACGATTATGGTTATATTTCATTATTATATTAATACATTATTGTATGCACGTATATTGATAATGTATTTATGTCAGTGTTGAAATTGAAATAATCTAAAACTAAAATAAAATTCAATCTTTGAGAGTGCCCATAGTGACGTCACTATCTCAGAAAGAGTGACGTCACACAAATGTAGCGTTATAACTTGGTAAGATTGAAACCAGGCTCTTTTAAAAACGGACACTCTCCAAGAGTGACTTTTCACCATTTGGAATTATGAGTTATACTTTTATCATAGTTTGAAATGAAACATTGACTGGCTTAAACTTTTTCCCTGTTTTGAAATTATTCTAATAATTATCAAATTATCGGATTATCCGAACACGTCTGGACCGGGGGTCGATATCTGAAATCACGATACACTTCTGACCGTCGTGATTGGTCGGTTGACATTGTACAATTTAGGATTTGGACATTAACGAAAATGCTAGGCTTAGTATTCGCTACACTAGTGGCGTATAGTACTATATACACTAAATGGTCAGCCGCGAGGCTATAAGTGAGTGTGCCGTTGGTAGCATAGGCTATTACTAGGGATATTTTCATCTGATTCTTCTCATTAAATGCTATGGAGAATGAAGGTATATCCATACTTTTTTTAACTAGCTAGGCGTACTAGTTTAGTTTATTTTTACCCCACGGTTAGGAAGCCATACAGTAACTCATTTGAAACCATATTTGTGTAATTATCATGTACGAACACAAAAATATCATATAGAATGATATACAAACATTCTATTATAACTTCTATAGGATTTTCTAGAGAACTTTCCGCAGAATTGCTATAAAATGTCTAGAGAAATTATAATAATATAGAATAATATTCTATAATAATATTCTATAATAATATAGAATTTTCTATTGTATTCTATACGATTTCTATATATCTACAAGAGTTTAAACTAATTGTATATAATGCCGATCTTATCCAAGCAGAAATTCGTGATTTAAAAAACAAAACATGTCTCGAAGCTCAGTGGGAATTGAAACTTCCTGTTGTTAAATGTATAAGTCAAAGTTAACTTGGATATTATTTATTAAACATAATAAGATAATTGCATTCACGATGTTAGGATTTCATTATAACCTAAGGTTACATACACCCTAAAAATAGTTGAACAAAACACGTTGGACACAAACATTTTTAGTAAAGTGTGCCCAATTAATATACAAAAATGATCCAATTCGTCAGAATAATATTACTACATGCGTTTGGTGACGTACTTTCTTCTACATTATAGGACGAATTGCTGAACTCAATTAGGAATACCCGCGCGGTTCACAAGATACATAATAACAAGTACACAGAGAACATTGTTGTCGGTTGTGCTTAATTGAACGAATAATAATAATACGAAGAATGTTAATAATGCTACATGAATCGAACCTGTAACATGTTATACATTGCTTATAGTATGAATATTCATAAGATGTCATTACACTCAAATATGTGGGTTAAATGCAAATTAAGCGACTTTGTTGTTTACTTAAGCATATTTACTAATTAATCATCAATGTTCTTATCTTTAGTGCATTTGACAATATATCTATGTAAGTTGTTTTTTACATCTAAATTAAAGTAATATTATTCAGCATGATGTAAATACCACAGTATAGATGATAACAGTTGGTCAAGTGAAAGTAAACAATTTTACATTTCTAAAGCCTTTTCTCTAAATTCAAGTTACTTTCGTTGTAATTCTTATTTACAAGGAAGCTTCGGAGAAGCCCGCGAATATTACTGATGTATGTTGGTGAATTTCAGCAAACCAAGATCAGGAACATACTTTACTAAGTATGTAAATGATATTTGATAAGATTGGTAAAATGGAGAGTGCTAAATCATGAGCAAATTAATTTTACCAAATAATTTAAGAAATTAACTGTTGATCAATAGTTTAGGAAAGTCATGTGTTAAACTAAGTTGGGCAAAATGTGCTAAAAATGTTTAATGTGTTATGCTTCCCAAACTTTAGGCAATATTATAACCAAATATTAGGTACTTATTTCTAAACATTTTGTAGAGTGTATTTTTTCCTCTCCAGTCCATTGGCAATAGTGCAATTCTGTCAATTTAATCTTGTTCAGACCCTCCAATTCTTCACACTTGTCTGATCAGCACTGTGCTGAGAGATTAGAGGTAGTGATAGGTATTGCTTATTCGAGCTGAAGACCAACTCCTCCAGAATGACAAAATGGAAAGCCTGAAAAGCTGTTTTCCCCTATAAAACATCAAGCAGGGCAGTATAAATGGTCAAGGAAAGAATTTAATTGAATGTTTGACTGAGAAGTTTGTAACTAAGTACAAACAAAGGGGTTCTCTTAAACCAAAGTCGTGCATGGATAACAGTTTTCTCTGAAATCCTTTGAAATTAGATAGTACTGTGAAGAGGTGGAATGTATTGCCGGTTTGATCAATGATTTTGTTTTATCCGTATACCTAATGGTCGTATGTCCTAAACAATACACACTACAAGGAACTGTATTTAATTTTATGGTTGGAATGTTGGTGACGTTTAAGACTCAAGGCGTGAGTTTATATGATAATTAGTTTATATAGTATAGTTTATCCTTGAACACAGAAGAGCATGAAACCAGCAGAATCAGTCTGGCGACATGTTTTGCTAGACAATTTAAGCTTATGGAAATCATATCGGCAAGTTGGTTTGTCCAAGTATACTATAAGGCGAATGAGTGGGGATTTGAACTTACTAAGCCAAATGGTTAAACTATGTGTACATTTTTAATGATATATTAACGATTACAAATGCTGACGGAGGCTGTCACTTACTTTCACAACGAACATTGATACGTGACAGGGTCAAATGAAGACCAAACAAGTATTTTGACATGTATAATCACTTTTTAAGTCCATCGGTTTGTTAACATTCCATTACACTGCAACTACCAAAATAGGTAACGGGCATGTATACATATTTGTTTCACATTTGTATTAAAATAATAGTCCTATTATTTAGAAGAAAAAAACCGAATTAACGCTTTACGTCCTATTTTAAATGTTAGTCGTCGGTCAATTTTGCAGATGCTGTATAGGTAGGTTTGTGTTTATTCATGTGTAATTTATGAAATAGGCAATTGTCCAGTCAATCTGTGACAAAATATTTTAGTGGTTTTAGGCTAATGACTAATTCGTCGAAGTTGTTTTAACTAACCAAAATGGCGTCTCAAACAATATGGTGATCATCATGGTATATTCCAACATAGGCTACAGTATATAGTATTTACTTAAACATCTTCAAGTAACATGATGTAAATAACATGTCTTACTAAATAAAAACATGGATATGCATATATGTCAGCAGTGATCATCAGGTTTGTTCATGTTAATTAATTTAGTGTCATAAATGTGTGAAGGGAAAGTGAGGGCGCTCTTCGTTTGCAAAACCCAGAGCCATTATATACAGAGAGTTTGACCAACTAGCAATTTGAAACCATGTTAGGTCCTTTGTTCACTTTAGCGATCACTAAGCACGTAAAACATATACAACTCAATGGACGATGGGGAACAAATGCTTCATGGTGAGTAAATATCCATAATATTGTCATCTTGTTTAAGTAAGAGTGGAACAAGACATCAAGCAACATATTTATTCCATTATGTTGACTCTACAAACTTTTATGGCATTAAAAAAGGCAACTTTGGTTGAGGCGAAGGCGCCGAACAACAGTTTCATTACACTATACAATAACAGTGTGGGTAGGCTAGACATTGGCCTATGCCTATAAATCCCAGAACGATTTTCACTGTTAAATGTTCATAATCGAGAGGAAGGTCTGCTGGTGTATAACAACAAATGTGATTGAAAGGTAAAGAGATTTAGGCCTGAACCATACGTGTTTACCCGTATTATACTTAGTTAATTACATGGTGTGTTGCAGTGTTCGAAATACGGAGGGGAAGCCTGTGGGGGAGGGGTTCAAGACCCCGTAAATCTAAATGCATATTTGGGGATCCAGGGGATCCTTATAAGATACCCTCTAAACAAAAAGAAGCTAGGATCCCCCATGTTTTTCTGAGTGGCCGACAGTAAGTTATAAAATTACACTCATCCACCCCTTTATCTCGTATATTCATATAAGCCTCTATGCCTATATGCCTATGGCATGCGCAAAAGAGGGGTTTCATTAAATCGGGTAGTTTTTTTCTGAAAAATTTAGCGATTATCGTGTTAAAACACGGGGAAATTCAGACTGACCTAAATCGGTGAAAAGGCTTAGTGATGCCAGCTGGGTGGGACATCCCTCCCCCCGTCGGCCAGGCCACCGACTGTTTTATTCGTCGGACCAAAAACAGGAAAAGGGCTCTTCTGTAAACAAAATAGAATGATATTAGCTTGAAAAGCAACAACACCGGCTTAAAAATAATTCCCCTCCATCGGAAAGACTTCTCTTCATTTTGATCCTAAGCATCCTGAATTCTTCAAAAAACAAATACTTAAAGAGGAGGCACACCCCTCTCCTTACATCCTCCCATATCACTCTTTCATATTCGTTAATGACCTCTAACTAAAATCGGAAATCTTGTTCACGACACTTGCCTTAGCCACATACAGCCACAACAAAATGATGTTTAAAGACCCCCACCCATATACATGTATCCATTTCGAACACCTGTTTGTTGGTAATTAACGGTGGTCATCTATGTGGTTGATATGCAGTTGTGTGCCATCAATGCAATCTGTCTATATGTGATATGTGGGATAATACATGTCTACAAAAGTTCAACAGTCTTTCATTTTAATTTACTAACACCATTTCGTTGAGAGCCATGCATTTACTCTCCATTTCTCATTCCAAGTTAGCTGCCTACATTTCTTTCTTTCAGCCCAGCCTTCCTTGCAACTAAAAGATACAAAGACAAACCAAAACAACTATGCAGTACCACAGACATAGTAGCATCCTTGTGATACCATGGCAATCTGGAACCTGACAATTTGAAGTTTCTGTTTTATTGATTTAATGAGGAATTTCTTTGCATTCTCCATAGCAAGCACAACATGTGGACCATAGGCTGAAATAAGTTTGGCTCTCAGAACAAAATTATATACCTCTTTGGCTTCCAGAGTAACAAAACATCATTCCTTGTATTCTTTCAACCCATGCAGTTAGGACAGATTTAACATTGATGCCACAGATGTC
>WXZC020001039.1:0-10101 GCA_011317855.2 Paelopatides confundens | reverse complement strand
CCGAGTAACACAGTACTTTGCTGTGTGGGCTAATTGTTTACGTACTAGCTCTAGCCTAGTTACAACTTCCATACTGTCGTGCAACACAACAATTTGCGTGTTGTTTAGTAATTAATACTAGCCTTCTACTAGAATTAACAATAGTACTAGTTGATACAACTACAAATAACTTACTAAGTTACATACACGGTACTAAGTTATCGTGTAACACGACCTTTTTGCGTGTTAGACAGAGAAAATGTGTCTGTAGTTAATATGGAGGAGGAAAAGAGAGCTATAATTTCCACAGGTCTATACCAGTATAGCCTGGTTAGAAATTAGTTCCGTACACGGTATTTTACTAGGCTAGCTCAAGGCTAAGAAGTCTACTAATATTAGTACTAGTTGATACAACTGTAGTGACCAGTTTTAACCTTCTCCCCTACGGACATTGGTACAGTCCGCCATTAGCATCACTATACGAATACTTGACATGCGCAGTGGCGTTTGTCATACAAGACCACGTGTGCGTATTATTAACGTTGCTCGATCTAAGCTGTATTATTTGAGTTATACTGTATAGAAGGTGTTATCTTATACCAAAATGACATTTGACTTCCACCAACAGATGCAACGTTCTTGTACTTATTTGACTGATCAAAAAACTATAGGGAACTTATACTCACCAATGTGTAATAAATATAAACTTTGACCAAGCTGTACTGTTGACGCTACTGATTATTTGTTTTCAGATTTTAGCCTGAAATGATATCTGACCCACACAAAACGTGCATAATGAATATGAAGTTTGACTATTCTGAACTTTTTGAGTTATCATGTTTACAAGATTTCGAGACTTTGACAGCTGTTGACCTCAAATTACATTTGACCTGCACAAAAACCAACTAAATCTGAAGTATTTTGGAATTATCATGTTTACAAGCCACGACGTATCAACACATGCACGCACGGACGCACACACACACATATATAATCATCATCGCATATGATATTTGAGCCTACGGCAAGGAATCAAAACTAAAATACTATATACAATTTGAATTTTAAAAGAAATAAAAACAAACAATTAAAGCCCTTGGTTTTGTATTTTTTATGGGTGAAGTTTTCCCCATATTTTTCCTTTTGGTGAAATATGACCTCATTACGTTTTCAGTTCGTTTTTTCTAAGTCAGAAGTATGACTTATACAATAAGTGAAATAATTGGGATAGACAATAATGTTTCCGTGTATCATAACATGTGACTTACGTCCACACTCTACAGGAGAACAGCTGGTAATAGACTCTTCACCATTGTCTAACAGTTCGTAGTCTGGATTGGCTTCGCCCTTCTTGAGTTTTGCACAGACGTGCAGATATTTACCACATCCAATATCACTAAGATCAGCAGGAGCAGGTGCAGCCTGAGGATGTATATGTGTACGGTTGAAGCATGTATTTATATAATGTCAATGTTCTATATCATTTATATAGGATTCTGTATAACATTTCTAAAGAATATTAACAGGATTTCCTATCGAACGTCTATATAATAAAGACACTATAAACTTTATATATAATCTGTATATAATTTCATAAGACTTTTTATGTCATTGTCTATATAATTTCTATAACATTAATATAATATATTCAATATAATCTCCATTATTGGAAAAAAAATTATATGATTTTCTATAAGGATACTCTCCAGAATTTCTTTCTGGTCTCAGACTATTCTGGCTATCAATCTGGAAAGAACTACTTTCAGCTGAATGCTCAGCCGAAACACAATGCCATGTACAACATGAAAACCACAACACACATGCCTTTTAATGTATTGACTGAAAGACGATATTACAATTTACAGTATATGTATGTCACTATACAGTTGTATGACATATGTATAAGTTTGACATAAAATACAACAGTAAAAACACAATAAACTTATACCAACATGTCCAGTGCACAACCCAACCACCATTATTATTAATTGACACATGCGTACTCTAAATTAAGCACTACCATTAATTAATTAATTAACATTTAGTTTATATTTCCAGGGTACTATAACTCATACATATTCAATGAGCTATACATATAAACTGTACCTATATAATTTATAAACCATTTCTACCAAATTTTCTATATAACTTATATAAAGGATTTCTATAATATTTTCCATATAATCTCCATAAGCTTTCTATAGAATCTCTGTAAAAATTCTAAAGAATTTCTATAGGATTTTCTATAGATTCTCTATGAAAATTTCTGAAGAATTTCTATCAGATTTTATGTAGAATCTCTATAATCTTTCTAAAAGAGGATCTAATAATATATATAATCTCATTATTCTCTATAAGATTTCTTGAATGATTTCACCATTGCTGATTAAATTGATCAACCACGGAATATGGACCTACATACCAAGTTTGACCAAGCTGTACAGTTTTAGTTTTACTGCTTAAAAAGCAGTAGCGTTCTTGTTAAAGCTGTACATTTTCGTGTTTCATCCTTTGACCTCTGCCAAATGCAATACAGTTCTTATACTCATTTAGGTCAATCGACATACTAAATCTGAAGCTTGACCAAGCTGTATTTTTGGAGTTATCATATATACAAGTGTTCAGACTTTGACCTCTGCTGCGAACAAATGATAGTCGATCGTTAAGTATAATTAATTGCCCAAGCTGCACTTTTTGAGCTATTGTGTTTTCAAGGTATTCATACTTTGAACTCTATAATGACCTCAAGTTACCTGTAACTTCCAAACGCCATATGTTTCTTTTACTCACTAAGATGATCCTACATACTAATATGAAGTTTGACCCCGCTGTACTTTTTAATTTATGTGACTACCAAATTGTTCAGAATTTGACCTATGTTGACCTTTCACCTTTCAAAAGCAGTACAGTTCTTGTATTCACTAATGTCAGCTTACATGCTAAGTATGAAGTTTGGCAAAGCTGTAGCATACTTTGATAGTTACCGTGTTTACACGATGTGCTTCACATACATACATACATATACAGACATACACAGACACAAGTAAACATAAACCACATATACTCATTTGACTATATATATTACTTGTCAACTGATGCAAGTAACCAAAAACCTACATTGAATCGAAGTTGAAAGTTTCCTCCAAAGGCTTCTCCAGCTTGTGCTCTGGTTAAAGCATCCTCTGTCTCGCTGTTTCTAGATCCTCCTCCTGTACTGCTCTTACTGTACCAAGTCTCAAGCCTCCATAGATTGCTACCAGTCACTGCATCCGATTCTCTGTCAAACGTAATGGTGACGTCTGTACCGACTTGGTTGTTTTCTCCCTGGATTAAGTTGACTGGTGTATTTGTAAGAGATGTTACTGTAACAACAGACACTGGTACTAAGAAACCAAACAAAAGAGAAAGGTTGAAGGGCACAAAAAAACAAGTTCGGAACATACCCACACTGGATGCAATGTTTCATTGTTATATTGCCACATCTTCAAGTTTAATTCACTCGACCATAACACGTGGTATTACATAGCCAAAAATAATTTAGCTAATCTAAATTGCACTGCTTGTATTCATCCCCAATTCCAAATACACATATGTAAATATGACCACCACCAAAAGAATCAGCATTATTGTACTCACAAAGTGAACCTACATACCCAATATGAAGTTTGCGTATGGTGAAGTTTTTAAAATCCAAATAGGTTCTTGTACTCACTAATGTGAATCTGTATACTAAATATGAACTTTGACCAAGCTGTACTTTTCCAAATATTAAGTTTGACTAAGCTGTACTCTTACTTGTTACACTGTATAGAAGATGTTGAGACTTAGACCAAAATGACATTTGACCTCCACCAAAAGATGCATCATTCTTATACTCACAAAGTGAACCGACATATGAAGTTTATTTTTGGAAAAACCAATAAGGGTAGGTGAATCTACATACTAAATATGAACTTTGATCAAGCTATACTGTTGAAGTTACTGATTACATTTTTCAGATTTAACCTCAAATGACATTTGACCCGCACAAAAATAAAAAGGCTATTGTATTCACTAAGGTCAATCTATTCACTAAGGTCAATCTATTCACTAAGGTCAATTATGAAGTCTGGGCAAGCTGCGTTTTTGGAGTTATCATACTTACGAGGTTTTAAAACATCGACTTATATTGATATCAACTGACCTTTGACCCCAACAGCAAACAAGAAGTTCCATATACTCAATGAAGTTTGTCAAAACTGAACTTTTATATTTATCATGTATTTACTTCACTCTTTACTTACCTGTCTCGACACTAATACTGCACCTCTGATCTACCATATCAGAGGGGAACTAGCTAAAAATAACACCTTAGAATAGCTCTACAGCGTGTCCGAGCTCTAGCTTTTAGGTCGTTTACTATACACCACACCAATTCCGGATAAGTATCCTTTTCATGAATCGTGTTATTTTTTCGAAGAAAATTTTTAACTTTTGAGAACATGTTTTCCGTTTTAGGTCCTATGTTTTCATCATAGGTACCAGTTTCGCGACGCCCATCCCGTATAGTACTATCACGTTACTTTGATACGATGTTATATATGTGCTTTTCTCATTTATATTTCAAACTTACAAGCAATGTTTTAAGTATATTTGAATGTCTGCATATTCTCATGTGCTTTCTTTACATGACTTCCCTGTTCATCCAAAGGAAAAGAGAGAGAGGGAAACGAACTTTAACTCAGCGTTTTATGCAATTTGAACGTTCGCATTTAGTCATATTTCGTCATATTCCGAGGCTTCTTTCCCAGAGGAGTGAAACAGCCTCGGTTGCTCTAACGTTTTCATTTACCTAAACGTTTTTTAGTCACGTTTCACCTGTTTTCCGACAATAGTTAGCAAATGTATTATATTTAAATGTCGTTTTCAATGCATTGTGTTCTACGGGATTTCGGGATTCCTCCCGGGCGCCGGCGTTCAAACGATGTTAACCCTGAATATAAAGCCTCTCAGACGCTTACCTCCACAGGCCACACTATATACCAGTCGACAAATGACATTACCGTTACTTAGCCTTCAACTACAGAGGGCAGGAATATAACTTTCTGACCCTACCGTTCGGCCAATCCACCGTTCGCGTCGTCCCAGCGTGCGCCGTCGCCTCTTTACGAAAACGGGGAATACTCCTCTTTGTCTATCTCGACGACTAGCTTGTGTTCGGCAAAACCGAGGCCCAATCCGACCACAACTTGCACTTCACAAGTTTCAACACTATGTTGCTTGGGTTGGCTCGTCAACCTGAACAAATCGAGCTTGACTCCGTCTCGCTAGATAGTCTACCTGGGCGCAGACCTCCAATTCAGACGGGAATCGGTCGGCCATCCATGGAACGAGTGGAATCCCTAACCAAATCCATCAACCTACTCCTCGGTGCGGACTTACACCAGGCGAAACTCTCGCTACGAACCATTGACATTATGGCGAGCCTGGTCGACCTAGTCGACTACTGTATGCTCTGAATGATACCGATTCAGTTCAATCTACTGAGTTACTTCGACCCTGCAAGGGATCAAGTGACAAGGGTGGTACCCACGGCCGACCACATCAGGCCATACCCCTATGGTGGCAAGACACAAACAACTGGGCGCAAGGCGTCCACTTCCACCCGCAGCGTCATTGACAACATACGCCTCGCTCCTGGGCTGGGGAGCCCAGTGGAGTTCACTAACAGTGGCATGTCAATGGTCGCCACATCAACCTCATGGAGCTTCTGGCCGTACATCGCGGCCTCGAAGCCTTCCACTCCCACCTCCGAAGAACGACCACAACAGTCTTCACAGACAACAATACGATGGTCGCTTACATCAACAGGCAAGGAGGGACGCACTCAAAGTCCCTCTGCAACCTAACGTGGAACCTCCTGCTCAGACCAAAGCGAACAGTGTCGTCCTCAAAAACATCAAACACATTAGTGGACGTCCTATCCAGGGGAACTATCGAACCTCACGAGTGGTCTCTCCTCTCAGCGGTGTGCAACTCCCTCTTCACCCACTGGGGGAAACCGTTTATCGACCTGTTCGCGACAGACGCCAATGTAAAGCTGCCGAACTTCTGCTCGGGGACATTATATTCGCGAGCTTTCGCGACTGATGCACTTGACCTTCAGTTGAACGGCCTACACCTTCCCACCATTACCGCTAATACTCATATTACTTAACAAACTCAGAACATCCAAGACGAGGCTAACCCTGATAACTCCGTTCTGGTCCAATCGCCCCTGGTTCCTGGGACTTCTGGTACTTCTCACGGATGTTCCGCTCCTTCTACCAGTCGACCCACGCATTCTGTCACAGCAGCGGGGAACAATTACCCACTCAGACCAAGAATCCATATCGTTAACTGCATGGAGATTGTCCGGGAGCGAATCCGAAGTCATGGATTTTCGGAAGAGGTTGCCATCATGGCGGCCGGAGCAGGAAGAGACTCAACGTACAACTACCGATCGGCCATCTCATCTATTCACTCTGGCTTCGCCGATGTGTCCACGCCGGACACGAACTTAACCATTACCAACCTACTTAAAGGTATGGCCAGCGCCCGACCATTTCTACGCCGCATAGCTCCGCAGTGGAGCATGACGGAAGTCATTTACACGCTGGATCCTCCCTACGAACCCATGCACTCGGCTTTCAAGACACTCTTCTTGTAGTGACTGCCTCAGATAGACGCAGAAGTTGCCTCCATGCACGCTTTTACCACGAAGCAGAATCACATCCGCTTCGAACAGTCGGGAGTAAGACTCATTCCAGACCATTTGTTCCTCGCCAAGAACCAGACTATTAATTTCCTGCCTTGGGATATTTTATCCTGGAGATTAATACTCTTCCCATCATCGGGGAAGACAAGTATTTGTGCCCAGTCAGACCGCTCAAATGGTACATTAACGGAACGAAAGCTATCCGTCAATCGCCGAATCTCTTCGTTCTTCCACGACCGCCGCTTACAGCGGCCTCCAAGGATACAATCTCTAGATGACTAGTTAACCTCATCCGCCCCCATATCCTTTCAAACTCCGACAGGGCTCATGATATAATGGGTCTATCTACGTCGACCGCCCCTTTCGCGGGTGTTTCCATCCAGGACATCTGCATGGAAAACGCCTACAACTTTCGTGGGGTGTAACTTATCAGACGTCCAGTCTACTGAGTCAGCTTTTGGCCACGCGGTTCTGGGATGCCATAGGAATAGGTACCGCTCCTCTGGTCCCCACTATCGTAATGGTGCCACTAAGTGCATTAGTAGTGTCGATACAGGTAAATAAGGAGTGAAGTAAATACTCCAAAACTTACTGGTTTGGGTATTATTTATGAACGAACGAACTTATTTGTCTCGCTTCTCATCACCCGCCTCGCAGGAACGTGACACTACATGACTTGCGGGGGATTGGCCGTCCTTGGAATGACTAACTTCTCCACTCTTATGCCAACGTCCAGAGCCACGTTCCTTCTGGACTTCACTCACTACCATAACCCTACGATGAGTTCGATCGTACGATCTTTCGTTTGTTCGACGCCGTTAGAAGGTATGTATATTCGAGGACTTGCTCATAGTCAGGGCTCAGTCCTTCGAATTGTTCTCATCATTAGAACTACGGTATTTGCTTCATACCTATACTGTGTGTATAAGCTCCACTATATACACATACCTCGCTAACGCGAAATGCATCAATGTCAATTACCTAACCATTAAATTATTTATGCCTCAGCAGTCTCCCAGTCGGGTCCACTTACAGCGGACCGGCCGGTGGGCCTTGCTCTCTGGCTTCTCGTACAAGTTCCTACTGCCCACGTGAGGGCACAATTTTGAGTAGGAAATTCAGGGCGCCAGGCGGGGGTCCGCATAGGTGCCCGTTCTAAAGTGTTATTTTTAGCTAGTTCCGCTCTGATACAGTAGATCAGAGTTACATTAGTAGTGTTGAGACATGTAAGTAGGTTCGTTTATAAATACCAAAACCAGTAAGTTTTGGAGCTTACGAAGTTTTCAGACTTGGACCGCTGTTGACCTTCACAAAAACCAAAATGAGCCTTGTACTCACTGATATGAACCTTCATACTAAATATGAAGTTTGGCCAAGCTGTACTTTTTACGTTATCGTCTTTATAAAGTTTTCAGATTTGGACCTCTGTTGACTTCAAATGAACTTTGATTGCTCAAAAAATATAGGGTTATTATACTCACCAATGTCAACCTACGTAATAAATATGAACTTTGACCAAGCTGTACTGTTGAAATTACTGATTACCTTTTTCAGATTTTAACCTGAAATTATATTTCACCCACACAAAACGTATATAATAAATATGAAGTTGTACTATGCTGAAATGTTTGAGTTATCAAGTTTACAAAATGTTGATACTTTGACAGCTGTTGACTTCAAAAGACATTTGACCTCAACAAACACCAACAAGGTTATTGTACTCGCTCATATGAAACTACATACAAAATCTGAAGTTCCGCCAAACTGTACTTTTGTAATTATCATATTTACAAGCCAAGACGTCTCACACACGCACGCACACGCATGATCGCATATAGTATTTGAGCCTTCGGTAAGAAATCATAATCAAACAAGAAATGCAAAAATGCATTGTGGTTTCGATGATGTATCATGCTGAATCTTTATTAAGAATGTAGCATTTTGCATGTGTATGTATGACCTACAGTAAAATGAAAACTATGTTGCAAATGGAACAGCCAAAGCTTCCTTTCTGTGAAGATATAGGAATATATATAGGATATTTTAAAAATCATAGGATTTATTTAATTGAAATACTGTATAGCATTTTGTCAGCAAAATATGAGGCATTATCAAAATTAATGTAATTGAAAAATAGTAATATATGGGGAAGTTTACATCCAACTGGAGGACAAGCTAAAGAAAACACCATGTGACCAGCTTGAAACTTACCCTAGATACAACAAGATAATCTGGATACTACTTCTAATTAAGATTTCTTTAATTGCCTCATTACCAATACTCAGTCACAATAATAACTCCCTAACTTAAACCATCCACGCAGTTACTTGCCTTGTACATAATATATGTTACTATATACACTTCTGGTCTCATGGGGGCAGTCCATTGATTTTGAACACAATACTACAACAGTACTACCATACAAATAGTATTGCATGCTCTGACACCACTTGACTTCTAAGGTCAGACAGAGCTGGGAGTTTAGTGAAAATTGAGGTGTAAGCCCCATCTTCAACTAAATATGTTCTCCACGTCCATTCTTTGTATCATGTGGCGACATTGGCTGGGCCTGCAGAAAGAAACAAGAAAGATCTAGGCGATATGTAGATTATATGAGTATATGTATAATACGAAGCAGTTATGTGAACAGACGATAAGGCATTGAAGAGCTTTTGTTATTAGGTCGGTTAGGACAAGCTGCGTCAGACCTAAAGTTGGATTTAGTTTAATTAATTAACTAGATAATACCAATGGTGAAATTCCCATAGTAAGTAAGGACCACTTACAGTTTCACAGGTCAAAATGGCATCATGCTTTCACGTGCCTAAGTCACTAGCTGCACACACGTGCAGACGTTTACGAAATACACATTACTAAAGAACGATACAATTTGGAAACGCTTAAATAGCAGTTGGCAAAGACTGCAAGAATGTATGGTATCTTATACGGTCGAATTGTTTTGAGTGGAATGTAAATTCACCACAATAGCCTCCTACCAGACGACGAATGATATAAGTCGGCGAAACAAATTTAAAAAGAACGATAATTAAAAATGGACAACCAATTGTGTTGATCAGGCTCCGTTGCAAGTATCGAAACCAACAATCACTGTTACATGAGAAATATACAATCTTCAATGGTAGTTGGACAAGTTCCCTGCGCAGACTTAACTAACCAGAGTTGGGATTATACATAAGATACACAAAAAAGTTTTCATTGACAAGAAATACCGTGGTACCTTGCCGAAAGTCGACACCAAAGACACAGAAGGACGATAACGTCGGGGTCAACAGTTTAGTGAAAATATTGACTAGTTGACTACTCATATTCCGTCTAATTTCAACATGGAACAAATTAGAATTGCTACAATTCAAAGGAAACACTCC
>WXZC020001038.1:0-10102 GCA_011317855.2 Paelopatides confundens | reverse complement strand
ACGGACAGACATACATACAGATGGAACTAGATAGACAAAGATATATACAGATACAACTAGGTTAGATACATATATATGTAAGATATATAGATATATAGGTAGGTAGGTAGGTAGGTATGTAGGTAGGTGGATAGCTAGAATTAGACCAGTTGAAAATTCCATTCAAACTGCTAGAAACCAACTGGAATCAGTCAAAATGTTGAATGGTCTTGACTGGAATTTTCTCCTGCGACAATTCAATTTTCAATGCAACATTATGTATATTATGGCTCCATTTTGCTCTTTATACTCTCGTATTGTATCCCTTTTAACCCACATGTCAAGTAACTTATCATTGTAATTACAATACACCGAACAATTAATGAAACTTTTAATATAACATAGAACATATAGACCTAGTATGGCACCAATTTGCTACAATATCTCACCATTTTCCCTGTAGGTGACCATAATTTCAATTTTCTTTCACCTCTCACCTGTAACTCCTCACAGAACACCATTGGCGTGTACAAAAATTATGAAAAATTATAGAACATAAATGAGATGCAAATAACAGCACCATTTTGCATCTAAGCCCTCTTACGTGAACACAACAAATAAAAGGGGAGGGGTTACCCACTCCACTTAGATCCATCCCCTACCACAGACATATATACACATTAGTACAGCCTCATATCAACAAATCCATAACTCCATTTCAATTTTATTATCATTGTCCTATCCATGTGAACGTATTATTAACACATTTAAATTATTCTGCCTTCACTATTTTCCAATTGTTGGCCTTTTCCTTGCTTTTAACCTTCTTAAAATATTTAAAAAAATATTTTAAAGTATCCTACTTTCACAATTTTTCCTTCCAATCCTCTTACAGAATGCTTGTTTTTAACCTTCTTAAAATATTTTTGAAATATATTTTAAATTATTCTGCCTTCACTATTTTCCAATTTTTGGCCTTTTCCTTGCTTTTAACCTTCTTAAAATATTTAGACAAATATTTTAAAGTATTCTGCTTTCACAACTTTTCTTTCCAATCCGCTTACAGAATGCTTGTTTTTTTTGTAACCTTCTTAAAATATAAAAAAAAACATTTTAAAGTATTCTGCTTTTACTATTTTCCATTTAATCCCCTTATAAGATATAATTGTTTTTTTTCCGTCTAGTTTTGGCTTTTTTTGTATGCTTGTACCCTTCTTAAATAATTTTAAAAATATCTTAAAGTATTTTGCTTTCATTTTTTTCCTTTTAATCCTCTTAGAATGGTTTAAAGAATTCTTCTTTCACTATTTTCTTAATACTCTTTGCGGAATTTTATTGTCCAATTTTTGGTCATCGTATATCCTTACTTTAGAAATGTGTATATATATGTCCATAGACCTAATTAACTCATCCACTATCACTGTATCCGTTAAAGTATCATATTCTAACCTCTCTAACAATCCAGCAGAGAACTTCCCTAGCCTTACCTCAAACTCTCTTAGTGTATAGATCACTTCTACATTGAGCAATTTGTAAGTTATAATAATAATAATAATAATAATAATAAACAGCAATTTATATAGCGCATTACGCAAAGGCTTCAATGCGCTTTACAAAGCAAACCTTAAAATAACAAAAAACAAAAAATATCAACAACATGGCCTAAAATAACATAAAATAAAATTATCGAAAATGTCTACAGTTGTAAAGGGTTGGAAGAGAGAGAGAGAGAGAGAGAGAGAGAAAGAGAGAGAGCAGCATCCTTTTTACTTGTGTAGCAAAGTTTGCGCAACTCTGTATTTTGCCGGGTAATACAGTACTTTGCTGTATAGGCTAATAACATCGATCTACGTGCATGTAGGATCCAAGCCTATAGGTTACAACTTCCATAGACGGTATTTTACAGTGTAACACGACCCTTTTCAATGTTTAACTAGACATGAAAATTCGGTCTTCAATTCAATATGGAGGGAGAGAATCAAATAGAGCTACCTTTTTTAAGAGGAAGTAATTACATTATGGTATCCCTTACTCCTCAGGGAGAGGGGACATATTTCATGATTCCTCTGAAGTAAAGAATTCAAGCCATGCAATGCCATGTAGGCCGAAATCTGTGAAAATGTTAATTTGAAGTCAATGATTTGCACATTTCAGCTTATATAACAGTCACAAAACCAACAGTCTAAAACACAAAAACCATAACAACAAAATAGTTTAGGGCAGTGTTGTGACTTAAAAAAAAAACTTGATGACTTCATGCAGCCAGCAATTGTCACGTGTTACAGAGACCCTCTCTGAGGAGCAGGTTCTCTGAATATATTCGTTTCAGAGCTCGATTTGGGGACCAAAATATTGAATTTAGTACAGGCAGGGAAAGTAGCACAGAACAAAGCGACAAAATTGTTGACAAAATGTCACACAAACACGGATGTCAAAGAAAAATTGAAGAGCTTATGTAAAATATGTGCAGCCTTCCAATGTGGAAATGCTGCAAGTTACACAGGTAAGTTCATTTCAGATAAACATATGCATCGGCATTGCTAGGAACATTAACCTGAATTTCTTGAGAAGGAATCTCGTAGAGTCAGAGATGAAAAATGAATATAAGAATACATTGTAATATATAAATAAATAATAAGAAAGAATATAAGATTTTTTTGCAAAAGTTCACCCTATAAATTGTTCGGGGACAATATTCAGCAGCAGGTACGTGACATAGCACACCACTACCGAACTGAGCAATCACTATACTTAGCATTATCCAATTCGAACAAGGGGAGAGGAAATGCAAATTTCTCAAGAGGACGTGGAAGAAGACACACACGGAAGAGGCAAACGGGGGAGAATACAACCACGGAAGAACATATATTAAACTTAGACGAGGTTCATTTAAGTCACCTCTATTTTGTAACACTCTGTGTTCGATCTGGTGAAAATGCCTACTATAGCTGGGAGTTTGAAACAACTTTCTAGCAAACTGGAAACACGTTTACTGCTCATGAAATAATATTAAACTAACTTAGAGGTTATGAAATAGAACTGAGCATATTCATTACTTGGGCCTCTGTCAAATCTGTAAAATAAAAGTGTATTACTATCATGTGAGGTAAAATTAAAAAAGGGATAATAAAGCTCCAGATCAAAGGAGTGACCGAGAAAAGTCAGCATTCACTGGGGAAATTTAAATTGTCAATATTTTTCCTATAAAAAAATGATCAAAAATTGAATAAATCTGTACAGTGTCACCATTTCAACTGTTCAATGCATCAATTGACTTATAGGTGCTTACTATTCTGTGCCTCTTGACGCACACTGAAGCAGAACATTCTTAAAATTATTTTGGAAAGACAAATTGTATCAACACATACTTGTCTCCCAAATGGATGAGCCTCATCACCAAGGGTCTACAAAACTAATGAAACCGGGATTGTGTGAGTTACGGAAAGAGGGTAATGTCTGTGTCAGACTACCTCGATATATACCTTCAAGGTAGATTATACGAAGAATGTTGCAACCGTTAAATAAGAGTGATGAATGCCCTATATACAAACTTCGATTTATCATTCATCTCGATAAACCAAGTGATTCGGCATAGCCGAATCTTGGTAATTTTAAGGCTTGAGCTTAAATCCCAAAAATATGTTTACGAGGCCCAAACCATGATAAACGCTGCTCTGCACCATATCACTCCTTTTTAATGAAATGTGTGCTAAAAATAATTCGTGACCTAGCTCGTATAATTGATTTTCTGGTATCTTTATTCCCATGAGTTCATCATGGGGTACTCTTTTATCGACTCTCTTCTTCTTCGGTTTACGTAGTCCGTTTTTCAATTTTATCGATATATAGAGATATGTATTTATTTATTTATTTATTTATTTATTTATTTAGGTCGTGTATGCAATTAAAATACATCAATATGAAGTAAATTATAAGTATACATAGGGTAACTAGAAATACAAGGAATATTTATCAGAGCTAGCAACTTTAGTGCATCTAAATAAGGCTTACTAAATGAACATATTACACTATTTACGGATATTTCAAGTGCAGTATACACATTTAAGGGGCATTGGGTGTTTGATTATAGTTATTTACTTGAGTCGATACGAATTATAAAATTTCACATCCTTGCTTTCAGCATTGACATATACTTTCCAATCACATTTTTACAATGAGTTACTTTCCTCCAAAAATAGGTCCAATGCAAAGAAAATGGGCAACAAAAAAGTCAACAATAACATACAATGGTCCATATATTTATTATCTTACATTGATGTTGGATATAAAGATTTAAAAATAAAAATGTTGCTCCGAACGCATAAGCCATTTTCGGTTTGGACCTCTCATTGGTTAAAAATCATTTTTTAATTAATCGACATACAATGTTTGTAAACAAATCTGTTGACACTGTTTGTTATTGTTTTAATTTCCGTTGGTCTAATTCTTTGTGAGGGTTAAACAATTCTGGACAGAAATTCCTCATTCTGAAAATGTGATTGAAAACGACCTGTCAGTGTTGAAAGGGAGCATTACAAACGTTAGTAATCGGGTTGTAATACAACTCCTATGCTTATTTAATGCCATGGGTGATACATGTACATTCACAATTTTACCATACAATTAGTAAAGTAAATTGGCACTGGTGTTAGGAACGCATCTAGTTAACATGTTGCATTTTACAAGGCAGAGTAAATGTGCATTTCACGACAATAAAGACAAATAGGTGTTTATGAACACAACCAAATCTTTGGGAATACAAAATATAGATATGTTAATTCGTCCCCCGTTTAGATGTACAAGTGAAAATGTTTGCCTCGTTGAAACCCGGATCCTCAGGCCAAGTTTTGAACATGTTCTTAATTCAACTGGGACAAATAGTCGGCTTTGTTTGCGCTTACCCTCCTCATCGGTCGGTAAAAAAATGTAGAAAATTCAGAACGAAAATGCAACGGGGTCATAATAGTACCAAACTGGCTATCTTAAATGTGGTAGGCTACTCATTGTTGGTCAGCATGATTATTAGACGGTGGGCCATTGCCGTTTTTCTTTCATTTCCGTGGTCTGGTCAGGGGGTCATCCTGTTAAATAATCGTAAAAAAATAGAATGAACGTAAAACCAATTTGTCCCATCAAAAATGATTGCAGGTTAATTAGAAATTAGGTCAAAGTCACTTATTTATTTTTCAATACTTTGGACGGAATATTTTGGACACTTCAACCAATCACTGAATACGATTTCGACATGTGGTCACAAACCATGGCAACTATCGACATACTGACTTGTGTAGTTGTTTACACTGTGAAATTAAGTTGTTAATAATATATAGAGTATTTTATGCCATATTCGATACTAAAACAAACGAAACTCTTTCGAATACACTATAATTTTTTTAAAACAATTGTGAGTATATTACAGCGAATTAAATGCATATTCACCACCCCAAATATCGTTGTTATTCGTCTTAGTTAGCCTCGACCTAGCCTACTTTAATTAATTTAGAATGCAAAATATAGGCTAGTATCTGCTATGCGAAATTTGAATTACACTTGTAGCTACCAACTTAGTTTTGATCATTCTGGGAATTTTAATCATATCGTGCAATTTCTAAAATTTGTTAACGTTTTCCACGTAAAATGGAAATATACGTCTCATTTATTGCTGCATAATTGTATATTCGAGACGCCAACATTTGCCTATAGCCTGTGGCCGCTTGGGCATGGACTAGCTAAGAGGCTAACCTACTTCAGTACTTACCGTTTATCTATGTTTATTTGTCACTGTTTTCGGATTCCGCATATATAACCTTACTCTTAATCTTACCAAAGGGAGGTTACTAAAAGTACTGTAGTAGGCCTAGTGCAATGTATTTTTCTCCTTATAAATTTGTCAGTCACGATCGGCGTTTGAACCCGGTTTCCGTGAACTTTAGGATCGATTTGTTTTTATGGGTTTTTTTTATAAAAGGTTTTTATGGGTTTTTTTTATAAAAGGTTTTTTATAAAAGGTTTTTATTTATTTTTGCTTAAAAAATTGTTCAATTTCTGCCGTGAATATCGGGCGGCGGAAGACCACGCACATAAGTGTTGTTTAGGATTTATATTGTGTGATCGTTGATAAGGAGACAATGCTGAAATTCTGTTTCTCTTTCTTTAAGTTCAAAATGTGCTTTGATAGTTCGGTTTCCTTTTTGATTCGTTGCTGAAGGCTCAACGAATAAACGCGGTTTGGCGTATCTGTGTGTTATGTATGTATATGCTTGTATGTATGTGACACATTCATTTGTAAACATAATAACTAAAAAGTACATCTTGGACAAACTTCATACTTGGTATGTAGGTTGACATTAGTAATTATTAGTACTATTGTTCTTTTTTTGTGAAAGCTCATTTCAGGTCAACAACATTGGTCATGACAACTTTGTAAGCACAATAACTAAAACGGTACTGCTATGTCAAATTTTATATTTAATATATTGGTTCACATTAGTGGGTACAATAACACTATTATTTTTTGTGAAGGTTAAAGTTCATTTGATATCAACAGAGATTAAATGGCGATTTTTACAATTTTCTCCACATACTCGAACACTTGGCTCTAAGCAATGTGTTATCTTAGGCGATTTCAATCTTGACCTACTTAATATTAAGAACAATATATATGTTAGACGCTTTAATAATACTATTAATTCCTATTGTCTACGTTACTTGATTATTAAGCCTACTCGAATTGCGATTAATTCTAAAACGCTTATCAACACTATTTTTACTAACGTTCCTCATACATTTGAAATGACTGGCATTATTGTAGACGATCTCTCGGATCATTTCCCCGTCTTTGCATGTATGTGTAATAACTTGCAAAAGGTTTATATGCCTAATTCACCTTCCGGCGAGAGTAAGACCTTTTCGACCCATCTCTGATGATAAGCTAAGTCAATTTTATAATGTTCTCTCACGAAAGCTGGAACGACGTTCTAGAAAATGATAATGCAGAATCTGCATACACCATATTTTTAAATATATTTTCTTCGGGCTACTATGGTTGTTTTCCTTCAATATTACGCAAATCCCGTAAAAGTAAACATTAGTGTTCTACTGGTATAACTAACCCATGTCGTACAAAGCCAAAGTTGTATAGAACATTTGTTAATAACTCTAACGAAATTAATCGTCGCCAATATGTCATATTTCGTAATCGTCCAAATAATGTAATTCGAGCAGCCAAATGAATGTATTATTGTAATCCGTTAGATGAAAAGAAGGACACCAAAGGTTACTGGAACGCATTACATGCTCTTGTGAAAGGAAAAAATTCAATCACAACATTTCCTTCTAAGATTAATTATAATGATATTGAGTATTTTGAGCCTAAGGATATTTGTACCGCTTTTAATAATTATTTCACTAATATAGGACCGAAACTTGCTGAAAGTTTTCCGGAGAGCCACGAGACCCACATAGTTTTCTTACTGACCCAAACCACGCTTCCTTCTTTATGAATCCGACCTGTGAAGCTGACATTTTCAATTTCATCTCTAAACGCAAACTTTCAAGTGCCGGTTGTGACGAAATCAATCTCAAAGCTGTAAAATTTGTTTTTTATTTTTATTGTCAAACCTCTGACTCATATTATTAACTGCTCTTTGGGAACTGGAATACTGCTCGTGTTTCTCCCATATTTAAGAACGGTGATCGGCATTGTATTTTTAATTACAGACCGATTTCTGTCCTTCCTTGTGTTTCTAAGATTCTCGAACGCATTGTTTATAATCGTCTGTATTTTTTCCTTTGTAAACACAATATTTTATATCAGAATCAATTTGGTTTTCTTCCGGGTAAGTCTACCATTCAAGCCATTACCCATCTTACTGATACAATTGTAGATTGCTTTGAAAACAAAACATTTAGCATGTTGATCTCTCCAAAGCCTTCGCCAGCTTAGACCACAACATTCTTATTTCTAAAATCTCTCATTATGGAATTCGTGGCATGCCACTTGCATGGTTTAAAAACTACTTAAATTATCGTACTCAATTTGTTTCTTCATGTAACCAAAAGTCTTCCGAAAGTCATATAAAAACCGGTGTCCCTCAAGGTTCAATCATTGGACCATTTCTTTTTATCATTTATATTAATGATCTTCCCAATATTTTTGTTCACTTTGTACGCTGATGATACAAATATTTCACTTAAAGGAAAGGATTTAACTAGGTTAATCAATGAAATCAATGCTGAGATTCCCAACTTTATTACATGGTTCACTTCTAATAAGCTTCACTTAAATGCTAAAAATTGTTGATGAAAATATTTCTTGGACTTCTCACATCGATCACGTATGTGGTAAGGTTGCCAAGGTTATTGGAATTCTTCATAAGATCAGATATTATATTCCCATGAAAGCCTTTATCTCAATTTACAATGCCTTAGTCCTCCCTTAGTTTACGTACGGTGCATATATTTGGGGCTTCTGTTTCCCCAACACACGTAAATCGGATCCATATTTTACTAAAGCGTGCCGTGAGAATCATCTGTGGTGCCCCATATCAATCACCTTCTAGACATAGGCCCGCCTTAACTTTCTCACTGTATTTGATATTGCGTACTCCCAAGCGGGAATATTCATTTATCAGTATATTCATGGGTTACTTCCACAATGTTTTTGTAACGTTTTCATTCCAATAAGACACCATACCTACCAAACTAGATATGTAAGCAATCGAAACCCACATTTCTACCGTCTCTCGATTAGCCAACGTTTTATTAAGTATAAAGGTGCTCATATTTGGAACGATATCCCTGATTTTATTAGAAACAAGTCAGATGTTACACAATTTAAATATTACCTTCAGCTATTTGTTCTTTCAAATTACACACAGGATAAGTAAGTCACTTGCCCACTATGTTTTCTTATCTCGGTGTTTGTATATTTTATATGTAAGACTCTTTCTTACATTTCCCTTTTATTGTTTTGGTGTTTTGTCCACAGTGGACCATACATAGGCTAATGTTAGCTTCTTTGGTTTCCCCTCAACCCTGTCTATTTTACTATAATTCCTATTTGTCTATGTATTTACTTATCCACAAATTGTTGTACTATTTGGCATGAGTTGAAATATAGTAGTTCAAATCATATTATCAATTCGAAAACACGATAACTGGAAAAAGTACAGCTTGGCCAAACTTCATATTTAATATGTAGGTCCAACTTTTTGTTTGTGGAGGTCAACGTAGGACAATGTCTGAATACCTTGTAAACACGATAACTGACACAATATAAGAAGAAACAATACGATTAATTGGTGGAGGTCAAAGGTCATTTGGAGTCAGTACATAGGTCAACGTCTGAAAACTTTGTAAACATGACAACTTAAAAAGTATAGCTTTGTCAAACTTCATATTTCATATATAGGTCCATAGTCAGTGCAAAAACATTGTTGAACAATTTAATGAACAGTGGTGACAGCGTGAACTCATTTATCCAATATTAACTGAATGTTTTTAAAATTGGCATATAATCACTAAACCTGTTGGCTTTCTGGTTATATACTTTGTGGTTAAAAAATGTTGAAACTGGTGTTAAATTCGCCGGCAGTCATTTCATGTTGTGTCTCTGTTAGATGTGACGCCAGCTTTAATTGTAGATAAGAGAAAAGATGCATCATCTTATGTAAGAGGAGGAGAAGATTATTTGTTCCGACAGTTGCATCAACTGATTGGAGATCATGGTTGATTATATTGAAAGCGGCTCGTGTTGTGGCTAGCAACGACTGATCTTATATTGGGTATAGGCAGGTACAGCTAATATTGACGTTGTTTTAATTGAAAGTATTACATTGCTTGTGATGGGTTGGAAAGTACTTCTTAATTAGCCATAGGCAACCCCCATCCATATATCTGTTTGTGTATGGATTGTATAATCCCGTACTCTTGATCTCTATGATAGTTAAATCTCGTTAGTAATATTTTGGTTTCTTTAACGTTCAATATACGGCCTTGCGCTGACGTCGCACGACTGCATAACAACCGCACATGCGGCCATTGCGCAGGGCAAGTACACGCACGTATAGTGTTTAGCAATATGATTACGGGCAAAATTACAAGATTCAAGTAGTTTATCTTT
>WXZC020001037.1:0-10103 GCA_011317855.2 Paelopatides confundens | reverse complement strand
ATTAGACGCTTCAATTGACTAAAAAACTTGTGTTGGGGCACTTTCGTCCACATAATATTGAAAAAAACTCATTTTATTAATGTTTTTATAGTTCATAATCACGACAATACACATCTTATATCACTGATATACAAATGTTTACAACATGAAAAATCTTCTATTTTGGTGCAAAGGTCTCTAATTGTTAATATAATGCAAAGCAAAATAAATTTAACCTACAGAGAAATATTTTCTCTTTTAGACTAAAGACTATATTGTTTCAAATGCACTGATTTCTATATATTTGCATTGTTCACTGAAAACATTTTATTATGAACAAAATATCGTATCACACCAAAGATGGCTTGAAAAGGCTGAGAGATGAGTTAAATCATTTAAAGAGTGTTGAGCGGCCAAAAACCTCTCAAGCAATTGCTGAAGCGAGAGATAAAGGGGATCTTTCTGAAAATGCAGAATACGATGCTGCCAAAGAGGCGCAAGGGCTTTTAGAAATGAAAATATCCAAAATGGAAGAAAGCCTTTCCAATGCTCGTGTTATGGATGAGTCACAGATAGACAGCTCTAAGGTTTTGGTTTTGTCTAAAGTCAAGATCAAAAATATAGCTAATGGAGCAGAAATGAATTACACATTGGTAGCAGAAAGTGAAGCTGATTTAAGTTCAGGGAAAATATCTGTTAACTCACCTATTGGTAGTGGTTTATTGGGAAAGTCCATTGGGGATATTGTTGAGGTAAAGGTTCCAAGTGGTACTATTAATTTAAAAATTACAGAAATATCAAGATCAGATGGATAGTATCTTCACTAAGATTATCAAGGGCGAGATTCCTTGTTATAAAATTTATGAAGATGATGCCAATATTGCTTTTCTTGATGTTAATCCCAATAAAAGAGGGCATACGCTTTGTGTTCCCAAAAATCAGATAGATAAACTTTTTGACTTGTCGGTAGCGGACTATACCCAATTAATGCGTTTTTGTAAGATTGTCGCATCAGCCATTGAGAAAGTTATTCCCTGCAATAGAGTTGGCATGGCAGTTGTAGGGCTAGAAGTTCCTCACGCACACGTACACCTCATCCCCATACAAACCATTTCAGATATTAGTTTTTCTACCAAAGAGAAACTGTCGGAAGAGGATTTTAAAATCACAAGAGATATTATATCTAAGGCAATATCAGATCTATAAAAGAATGCGTAAGTAGCTAAAGTGAAGTTTTTGCAAAAGATAGAATTGTCATGTCTTTATCAAAAAACCTATCTTTGCTCGGTTCAAAAATCGATGAAACCAAAAAAATTACTTGACGCAAAACAAATTGAGGTGATTTTGTGTCGTTTGGCGTGTCAACTGATAGAGCGTCATACGGATTTTTCAGATACTATTCTTATAGGATTACAGCCACGTGGCGTGTATCTTTCGAGTAGATTATCAAAGATTCTTATCGAAAATCACGATATTGAGAATGTAAAACACGGTCATCTGGATATCACATTTTTTAGGGACGATTTTCGCCGTTTTGATCGCATCCTTGAGCCCAACAAAACGCAAATTGATTTTGCCGTGGAAGGCAAACGTGTGGTTTTTATAGATGATGTACTTTATACAGGGCGTAGCATTAGCGCGGCACTCATGGCCATACAATCTTTTGGTCGTCCCAGTAGTGTGGAGCTTCTTATTCTTGTTGATAGGAGGTTTAGTAGACATCTGCCAATACAGCCGACATACAGAGGTTGTCAGGTAGATGCCTTTGGTAAAGAACGCGTCAAAGTATGCTGGAAAGAACATGATAGTGAAAATGCAGTATATCTCATAAAACAACCCAAATGACAAGTCAACTGAGTGTCAAACATTTATTGGGAATTAAGCATTTGACAAAATATGATCTGGAATTGATTTTTTCTACGGCAGATAAATTCAAAGAAATTATCAATAGACCTATAAAAAAAGTGCCTTCTTTAAGAGATCTTACAATTGCTAATTTATTTTTTGAGAATAGTACGCGTACCAAACTTTCATTTGAAATTGCAGAGAAGCGACTTTCAGCAGATATTATTAATTTCTCTGCAAGTCAGTCATCAATAAGAAAAGGAGAAACCCTTGTTGATACTGTCAATAATATCCTTTCAATGAAGGTTGACATGATTGTGATGCGTCATGCTGCTCCTGGGGCTTGTGAGTTTCTTTCAAATCATATTGACGTAACGATTATCAATGCAGGAGATGGCACCCATGAGCATCCTACACAAGCACTTTTAGATAGTTATTCTATTAAAGAAAAATTGGGTAGCGTCAAAGGCAAACGAGTTGCTATCGTGGGAGATATCATTCATTCTCGTGTGGCACTTTCAAATATTTATGCACTAAAAATGCAAGATGCAGAAGTGAAAATATGTGGATCTAAGTCTCTTATTCCTAGGTATATAGAATCTCTAGGGGTTTCTGTAGAAACAGACGTTAGAAAAGTTCTTGAGTGGTGTGACGTCGTTAATGTGTTGCGTGTTCAGAACGAGCGTATGGATATGAGTTATTTTCCGAGTATACGGGAGTACGTCAAATTATTCGGGATAAATAAAAAACTTTTGGATGGACTTCAAGATAAAATTTTGATTATGCATCCAGGTCCCATAAACAGAGGCGTAGAAATAACAAGCCATGTGGCAGATGGTGAGCATTCTATTATTTTGGATCAAGTGGAGAATGGTGTAGCGGTAAGAATGGCTATTATTTATCTTTTTGCTGAGAAATCTGGAACCTTGTAGATTTGCACATATCCAGAAAGATAGAATGTAATGTAGGAATTTGATTTATATTCGCATTAAAAAATGCTATGGACATTTATAGGATTCGTGCCATTCTTGATGACGAGAAAGATGTTTTTAGAGATTTAGAAGTGCTTTCAGACAGTTCTTTAGAAGATTTTCATAAATTATTGTGATGGCTTTTGGTTTTGATGGCAAGGAAATGGCATCTTTTTATGATGCCGGTGACCTGTGGGAGCAGGGTGTAGAAATTCCAATTTTCCCTATGCAAGAGGACAAAATATCTATTTCTAAACTCGATCAGTTGTTGAGTAAAAAAGGAGATAAACTGATATACGTTTATGATTATCTGAATATGTGGACATTTTATGTGGAGCTTCTTTCGATGGGTAAAAAAATAATAGATGGCGTATATCCCAATGTGCTTTTTTACAAAGGTGAGCTACCTGAGACTCCTCCTAAAAAGAATTTCACAGCAGAAGATGATGATGCATTTGATGTTTTTTCGGAATTTGAAGGTGGATATCTTGAAGAAGATTTTCAAAATTTAGATTTATAGTTTAGGAATGATAAATTTATACTCTGCATATATAGAAAGCCTTTCAGTGCATCGTGTGGGCAACAAAGGGAGGAGTGAATCTCTTGTTTTTTCCAATAATCCTGTTGTGTTGGATGAAGAAATGCGTGCCGTTTTTAAGGATTATTTTTTGAAATCTTTCGGAGGTAAAGAAGAGATTTATTATTCTTTTTCTCATGATATAAGTTTAGATGTGCACGATCTTTATATCATGGTTCAATCCTTGTTTTCATCACCGATGGAGAGCCATGTGATTTCAAAAAAAATTGCTAAACACCTTTTTGACCAATCTAATCATCCTCACATCAAAAGTGGAGAAGTGTATGTTGTGCATTTTTCTGATTTGGCGATTGATGGTAATAAGGTACAAGGTGTGGGAATCTTTAAGAGTGAACTCAAAAACGATTTTATGAAATTTGAAGAAGAAAATAAAAATTTTAACTTGAAGATTTTTCAGGGCGTTAATATGTCTAAATTAGATAAAGGATGTCTTATTTTTCAGGTGGACGAAGACAAAGGATACAAGATTTTGTCGGTAGATACAAACCGTTACGATACCAAATATTGGTTAGATCATTTTCTGAAAATTAACCAAAGAAAAGATGATAATTTCTTTACAAAAAATTACCTTAAATTCTGTCAGAACTTCGCAAAAGATGTCGTACTGCCAAACGAAGATAAACAGCAGGAAATGTTATTTCTAAACCGAGCGGTCAACCATTTTTCTAAAAATGATCAATTCGAAGAGACAAATTTTTTAAATGAAGTCATAGAGAATCCAAATTTGATTCCGGATTTTCAGGTCTATAAACAAGAAAAAGGCCACAAGTACAGCATAGAGGATGTGTCGTCATTTCCCATATCAAATACGGCCATTAGTGTGGTTCGTAAAGGCATCAAAAATACTATTAATCTGGATACCAATGTGCAAATAAAAATGGATTTTATCAGTTCTGATTCTATGGAAAAATTTGTAGAAAAAGGCTGGGACGAAGACCGAAAGATGTATTATTATTTGGTGTATTTTAACAGCGAAAAAAAAAGCTAAAACGATGTTGATAGACAAATTTTCAAGGATGAGTTTTGGTGTGTTGTTGTGCTTCATGTCATGTAATATCCCTAGTAATCCTGATAGTGTAAAATTAAATAATGAAGCCATCTATGCTTTTCCTCTTGGGGATTTTACCTATACCAAGAAAGATATTATCTCAATAGGCGATCACGTTATTTCACTTCATGGGGCGGTACTTACTGTAAATGACGACGATCAGACTGGAATATTTACAGGAGAAACACCTATTGAATTACACAGTGAATCTTCGCCGCTAATATTAAAAGGAGAATCAGAACAAATTTTTGAGAATTTTGAATTGCGTGAACTAAAGTTACTTACGGGAAGTATTGTATTTTCTTTAGAATACAGAGTGGACGTGCAAGCCAATATTGATGTTGTTATTCCTGAGATTACAGACGCTGAAGGCAATCCCTATAGAATGAATTTCAATATTGCTAAAAGCGAAACTGCGTATGCTACCATCATAGAAAAAAAGAATTTGGATGGTTATACCATAACCCCTGTTGATAATACACTTACGCTACAGCAAACATATACAGCACTTCCAGAGGTGGGGGAAGCTATCTCTTTACTAAATTTGGAGAGGATTACGATAGAACTCCTAGACTTTGATGAAGCGTATATGAGATGTTATTTTGGTTCTGAAGTGTATTTTGACAAGGATTATTACCGGTCTTTTTCTGTAGCTTCTACAACTGAAAACATTTCTTACGGAAGTGACGGATTCAAATTTATTCTTGATGTCGAAAATGGTTTTGGAGTTCCTATTGATGTTGAGATTCAAGAGTTTTTTGCTCAAACTACGGATGCTAGGAATTTACCCATTGTATTTACAATTGAAGGAGAAAGCCGTGAAAATATTTTGCCAGTGCCTTCTGCCACTATAAGTAATGGGAATACACTGATCCCATCAACTCATAGCTTTGAAATAAATTCTGAAAACTCTAATATAAAAGACATTTTAGAAAAGGATGTTAAGGATATCACCATTAGAATTATTGTCAGTTTGTCGGATAATGAAGTATTAATAACTAAGGATTCTCATGTATACTCGGTAGTAAAAGGAGAAATTCCTTTGATTGTTAATATGAAACTTCTTTGAATTATCAGGTTGACACTTGATTGTGCTTAATGAAAAAGATTTTACTTTTTTGGATTTTATTATTTTTTAGTTTGTGTTCTTGGGGACAACAAGAAACGCTTTCTTTATATCATGTTGGTAATCTGATACAACGGTATCAATTTAATCCGGCAGAGTATACGGATTCTAAATTCAACTTTACTATTGCGCCAATTATGGGATTTTCTGTTTCTTTGAATAGTTTCGCCTCTTTTTCAGAGGCATTAAAACTCATTAAAGGCAAGACGTATAATTTAGATTTAGAGGGTTTATTAAACGTTTGGGCTTCTAAAAAATCTAACATAGCCTTTAGGGGTGGTCTTGATGCGAATCTATTTTATATGGGGAGCAGAAATGACGATAAAGGTATTTATGTCAGGGCATTCGTCAACCTTAAAAATAACGTAGATATAGGACTTCCTGGGAATTTTATGGAAGCCTTTCATAAAGGAACTGCTGGCAATAATATTGGTAGGATGTTTAGCGATCGTATAGCTATTAGGACTTTTAGTTATGGAGAAATAGGTTTTGGTATCGTAAAAAATATATCTGATGATGCCGTGAAAATAGCTGCAAATGTCAAAGTATTGATAGGTATCAATTATATTGACACAGGAAATTTATATATGTCTTTTCGTGTTGATGAAACTACATACAACCAAGAGGTGTCTTTGAAAAACATCAAGCTCTATGGATTTTCTAACACTAAAGAAGCGATTCGAATTCCTCCAAAAACTGGTTATGGTTTTGCTGTAGATCTTGCTGCGTTATATGATTTCTCCGATCATGGTTACGGACCACCACTTCGATTAGGAGCATCTTTGCAAGATATAGGAACACTTCTTTACAAAAACATTTCTTATGCACAGTACAAAGATTATTCAACGGTTATAGATTCAGATTATTTTTTTGGAAAGAAAAAGTTTAAAGCAATTCTAGATCCTCTAAGAAAGGATTTTGTTTATGATAAAGGTTCCGTAGCGTTTAATTTGCCAATAAAATTTTTTGTAAACGGTTCGTATGATCTCAATTACAAAACGAGTACCGTTTCATTTTCTTCATTCAGTAAATTCTTCAATGGTTATACGCTAAACACTTTTGCTCTTGGTTATAGTTATAGTTTTTGGAAGGATAAGATTTGTCCTTCGGTTAGCATTTTAAAATCAAGTGATCAGGGGTTAAATCTAGGGACGGCTTTACGTGCGCGTTTTGGAGCACTTCAATTTTATGGTGCCACAGATACGATTTTGACTTTTCTTAATTTATCAAAAGGAAAGGCCGTGTCGTTTTCTTTTGGATTTAATTTAGCAATTGGAAATAAAAAGACTTATAAAAGATGTATTCACTGCCCTGAAATAGATATCTCGAATAAGAGAAAAATTATGAGAAATACACAATGAGAATTTTTTATTGAAATTTTAAATCTTTTTATTTGCAATAAATTCAAAAAAGACTAAATTTGCCACAGAACGATAAATTATCCTAATAAACTAAAAAATATGAAAAAAATTCTATCAATACCCTTGATTTTTTTATTGCTTTCTTGTGCTACTCAAAAGGATTTGGAAGAAGCTAAAAAACAGACGGAAGAGGTTAAAGCAGCTCTTCAGAAAAAAAATGATGAGTTGAAAAGTGAAAATGAAGGATTAACCGAAAAACTCAATGCTCTCAATGAGAAATCATCGTCTCTGAAGGCTACAAATCAAATCCTCCTTGACAATATGGGGAACTTGAGTTCTCTAACTAAAAAAGGAGCCGAGAACTTAGAAAAATCTTTGGAAAGTCTCAGAGAAAAAGACTTGAAAATAAACTCATTGCGAGATGCTCTTAGCAGAAAAGATTCCCTTACGCTTGCCGTCGTAAATAGCATTAAAGGCAGTCTCGGTGATATGGATGATGAGGATATTACTATCAATGTAGAGAAGGGTGCTGTGTTTATTTCCATATCAGATAAAATGATTTTTGACAGCGGTAGTTATAAGGTGGGTTCAAAGGCTAAAAAAGTTCTTGCTAAGGTGGCAAAAATTGTAAAGGACAAGCCTGATTTTGAATTTATTATTGAAGGGCATACCGATGATGATCCCATTCAAACAGAATTTCTTGTAGATAATTGGGATTTGAGCGTAATGAGAGCAACCTCTATTGTAAGAGTACTTCAAAAAGATTATAATGTAGATCCTTCGCGTATGTCAGCATCGGGTAGATCCGAATATATGGCTATTGCTGATAACTCTACATCAGACGGGAAGTCAGTCAACAGAAGAATCAAAATTATATTAATACCTAAAATTGATCAATTTTATGGTATGGTAGAAGAGTCTCTAAACTCTAATTAAAGGGGTCAAAGAGATTGATTTTTCTTATTTGTTAAACAGGAGCAACGTTGACGTTGCTCCTGTTGTTTTAAGGTTTTAGAAGTATAATTATTGTTGTACATTTGTTTTGCAATTCGAGTGTTATGTCGTTAGAAAAAAATGTTCAAGTAGTTAAGGACGTATTTACTAAGTATTTAGAGGGAAAAGGACATCGTAAGACACCTGAGCGCTATGCGATACTTAATGAAATATATTTGCTTAATGAACATTTTGATATTGACGATCTTTATTTTCGAATGAAAGAAAGAAATTATAGAGTGAGTCGTGCAACGCTCTATAATACCATAGAGCTTCTCATGGATTGTAATTTGGTGCGGAAGCATCAATATGGTCAGCGTTATCAAGCATGTTATGAGAAATCGTATTTTGACAATCAACACGATCATATTATTATGACTGACACAGGAAAAGTGATTGAGTTTTGTGATCCAAGGCTACAATTTATACAAAAGACCGTAGAAGAAGTGTTTAACATAAAGGTTACAAATCATTCTTTATATTTTTATGCTGTTAAGGCAGAAAACACTTTGTCTGAAAAATAGATGGGTATAGATGTTCTTCTGGGTTTGCAATGGGGAGACGAGGGTAAAGGTAAAATAGTAGATGCGATCACCAAAAATTATAATATTGTAGCGCGTTTTCAAGGTGGACCTAATGCGGGACACACGATTGAGTTTGATGGGGTCAAACATGTACTTCATACGATACCGTCAGGAATTTTTCATGAAAATACAATTAATCTGATTGGTAATGGTGTTGTGGTAGATCCAATTATTCTGAAGAAAGAACTTGAAAGTTTAGAAAAATTTAACCTGGATACGAAAAATAAATTACTTATTTCCAGGAAGGCTCATATCATTTTGCCGACACATTGTCTTTTGGATTCTGCTTCAGAAACACTCAAAGGCAAGACTAAAATTGGTTCTACGCTCAAAGGCATTGGTCCTACTTATATGGATAAGACAGGTCGTAATGGTCTTAGAATAGGAGATTTGGAATTGTCTAATTGGAAGAAAAAATACACGTCTCTTCGGAATAAACACCTAGAAATAGTGAAATCGTATGACGTTGATATAGATTTTGATTTAGACGCGTTAGAGCAGAAATTTTTTCAGTCAATAGATTTTATTAAAAGTATTTCCTTTGTGAATAGCGAACTTTATATTCATTCGGCTTGTGATCAAAATAAGAAAATCTTAGCAGAAGGTGCTCAAGGTTCGTTGCTTGATATTGATTTTGGGACTTATCCTTTTGTGACATCTTCCAATACAACAGCTGCAGGGGCTTGTACAGGATTAGGAGTATCACCGAGATCTGTCAGTGAAGTTCTGGGTATATTTAAGGCTTATACGACCAGAGTGGGGAGTGGTCCTTTCCCTACTGAATTATTTGATGAAACCAGAGATAGAATGCGCACAATTGGCAATGAATTTGGTGCTACCACAGGTCGTGAACGTCGCTGTGGGTGGGTGGATTTAGTTGCTCTCAAATATGCTGTGCGTATTAATGGCGTCACGCAACTCATCATGATGAAAGCAGATGTTCTTACAGGATTTGATAAGATAAAAGTTTGTACAGCCTATAAGTATCAAGGTCAGATAATTAAATATTGGCCTTATAATACTGATGAAAATATTGAACCTTTATACGATGAATTCCCTTGTTGGAATGAGGATCTTACTGAGATTACCGTTGAAGAGGATTTTCCAAAAGAATTGTCAACGTATATTAATTTTCTTGAAAAAGAACTTGAGGTGCCTATCAAAATTATTTCCGTGGGACCTGATAGGAAACAAACTATCTATAGATAATGAATTCTTTTAGATATCTGGCTTTTTGTGTTCCAATGCTTTTTTGTGTTTGGGGTGCATTTTCTCAGGTTAAGACTTCTAAAATAAAAATTTTATACGGAGGAAATCTGCTTCGAAATGAAGCCAAATATCCTGGTGCTACTTTATTTATGGCAGATAATAGACAGGTGAACTTCAGTCATGATGGGGTAAACGTTTTTTGTGATATGGCTGTGTATTATAAGACAAAAAATATGATCAGGGCTCGTGGTAATGTCAATCTCAAGCAAGGCGATTCCATTGAAATGACTAGTGCCTATATCAAATATGAAGGCAACACTAAAATTGCAGTTTCAAAAGGGTATGTAACGCTAAAAACTAAGACGATGACCCTTACTACAGATACGTTG
>WXZC020001036.1:0-10104 GCA_011317855.2 Paelopatides confundens | reverse complement strand
CGCAAAAGTCTAGTGAAATCTTAACGCATATTAATAATTGCAATGAATTCCATATGTATGTCATCGAAACCACAATGTATTTTTACATTTATTGTTCTCAATTTCGGAGTGGTAACACTGTCTATAAATAACTAGACAATGCTTTGTTTGTGTGTTGCTTTTCGAAAATAAAGTCCAAATGTTTCCTCAGAGTACTGATGGCTGGATGGCATCGCGGATTGAGTCGCGATCGGGAAATAACTAAGCTAGTGCGTAGTTTGTGTGTATCGCGTTTTCAAAAAATAATCTAAGTACAAATGTTTCCTGGAAGTAATATAATGGCATCGCGGATTCGCAGTCCCGGTGAACATATTTGGTTGATTTAGCATTTTGTTAAATTTCGGCAAACAATACAGCGATCACAGTTATTTTGTATAACATTATCAACTCATTCGCTTAGGACGAGTATATTGTTTATCGCCGATCTAGCGTTTCCATTTCGTCAGTGTTAACACTTGTATCGACTATTGATAGTGAATCATAGAAGAAAAAAACGGAGGATTAACACGGTGTAATGTATACTACTGCAGTTGAGTGGTAGTTGAGCCCCATTTTGTGTGTAGGTGACATCAACATTTGTAACTTTCAAGGGGGACTGGTTATCCCCTTGCTCTGTGGCGGATCCAGGGGGTACCGTGGATGAAAATGCACCCCTCAAAATACAGGGAAGAATGCCATGGGTGTAAAAGCACCCGCCAAATCGGATCGAAAAATGTAGTTTTCAACAAGTGTTTTGTGCACCCAACTAATTACCACAACCTAAAACATTCAATACCTTAATAATATGCCTGTTATCAGAATATTTTCACTGTCTGTGCACCCTACAAAATTATCATTACATACCGAACATTTTTCATCAAAGCTACTGAGATAAACTTAATTTGGCCTAATAACCAACCGGTCCAGTCTTGTTTGGAAAAATTTGACTTATATTCAAGACGCGCCGCCTGAAAAATGGTCACAATCTATTTCTCCGCTCTCTTTTCTGGTCATTGTGATATATACACGTTACAATCGTTGCCTCATATGCATGTATCCTCTCTTCAAATACGTATGAAGGTGTCACATCCAGGGGCAGTGGCGGAGCTATGGGTTTCGGCCAAGGAGGCGGATATATGAGACATTTTGTGTGGTGAGTATAATCTTTGGGGAATTTTGTGGTGGCAGCTAAATTCCCACAAAACCGTCTCATGAGGCCTTAAGCGGTCTCACTCTCCTTTAAAAAAAGAAGAAATGTTATCCCTCTATTGTTACAAACTTAGGTCACGTAGAATTTAAATTTAATCTGATTTCTGTACAGAATCCATACCATATGATACAATATGGTAATTATGTTTGTTACACACCAGCACAGAGACGGGATTTTGTTTCCATAAGTGCCATGAGGGGGTGGAGGGGGGGGGGGACTTTGAGATTAAAACAAGAAAAGAAATTCATCTCTCAGAAAAATGGTGCTATATATAACATACAACAGTAATTGAAAAATGTCAAGTGTTTATTATAATTATATACGAATGTGTCAAATAATCGATTCATATTATTTTAAAAAAAAATCAATAATACTGAATAGGTAAAATATACCAACAGGGCACCAATACTCGATTTGAGTGAGTCAGAGGGCAGCCGCCCATGGGTCAATGCTATATCCGCCTCTGCTGCTTTAACCACTGGCAAAAGTGATATTTCTTACTCTGTGAAATATAATACAATTAGCTATGATTCTTTTAATATATCTGACCAGCTTACTGATGATCTTTTAAGCAAAATTCAATTTAATCATGATGTTCTTGCCTGTAATACTCAGTGGTGTAACTGTGTATAACATAGGGGTGATATTTATCATTTGTATAATGACATTGTTGCTTCTCTTCCAAATGCGTCTAATTGAAGCCTAAGTAGAGCTAAGAGTAATAATGTTGATATCATACCTGGTTGATCTGATCACGTTAGAGACCGGCATGAAATTGCCAGAATTTTTTCTTATTTTGGAAGAGTAATGGCAAGCCATGATTTAGACCGTTTTTCAATGCTATGAAAGTGAACAGGGCTCGCTTTAGATTGGCTTTGAAACAATGTAATCTTAATGAAGAGTCTCTTCGTGCAGATGCTCTGGCCACTTCCTTTGGTGACAAAAACTTAATGTATTTTGGCTGAGTGTGAAAAGTTTAACTCTGGCAGTACGCCTCCTTCTAATGTTATTGAGGATCCAAGGAAACATGAAATGGATAACATGTGCACTAAATATGATGATGGTTTATTTAACTGTGTTAATAATTCTACTAGTCTAGGCTTGGTTAATGTTGCTATAATATTACATCGATATCAAACAGGTTACTACATGTCACAGCTCAAAGTGTTATGGAACATTAATACATTAAAGCCAGGTAAGGCAGCTGGACATTTTCTTCATGCCATTAATAGGGTATACGTACTTTTATATTTGTGTTTTAATGATATATGATTAGTTGTGGTTTTGTACCAGACTCTCTTATTAAAGTAATTATTGGTTGACTGTGTACTCTCTTATTAAAGTAATTCTTGGACCGATTGTCAAATGTAAAACTGGCGACATCACTTAAAAAATCCCCCTATTGCTTTAGCGTGTATCTCATCAACATTGTTTGAATGTATTCTTATTGATATGTTTAGTGATTATTTAAAAACTGATTATCGTCGGTTTGCATTTAAGTCCAAACATTCTACTAATATGTGTATATTTATTCTGAAAGGATTGATTGATTACTACATCCGTATTGACAGTCCTGTGTATGCCTGCTTTATTGATGCATCTAAGACATTTGACCGGGGTTGTTATTGGACAATGTATAATAAACTTATTAAAAGAAACATTCATGTCGATATATGTAGCGTTCCCATTTGTTGTCAGATCGGGTACTTGTATTTTCTTTGAATTATCTGTGAGTAATGGGTTAGGCAAGAAGGTGTCCTGTCTCCATTCCTCTACAGTATTTATGTCTACGATTTGAATATGAAGCTTGATAGTTCAAAGTATTGTTGTGAATTTGATCAAATTAATGTTTAAAATTAGTTATGCTAATGATATGATTGTTCTTGCTCATTTTGTTAGTGCTTCGCAAGCGCTCATTGATGATTGCGAAGATTATGCTGGTGACCATGGCGTCATATACAACGCTAATAAAAATATGTGTATTTATTCATATGTCTAGCAAGTTCAAACCACTTGAATTTGTTACTAGCACTACTTATTTGGGCCATCTTATTTTTAATAATATGTCTGATAACGATGATATAAAGAATCAGTATCATACATTGTGCATCAGGTCAAACATGCTGTCTTGCAGATTTTCGAAATGTTCGGACCCTGTTAAACGTTATTTATTTAAGTCGAACTGTATGAGCTTCTACTGCAGTAGGCTACTCTGTGGAGTCACCACACGACGAAGGGCATATACTCCCTTAGAGTATGTTGTAATAAAGCTATACACATGATCCTGAATGAGAGCATGTATTGTAGTGCTAATGAAATGTTTGTATCTCTAGGTTTGACCAGGTGTGGTGAATTTAAGAGGAAATCTGTTTTATTTTTTATGAACCGCATTCTGAAATGTATTAGTTAAAACTGTATATTATGAGCCAGGGACTGAATCCAAAATGGGTCAGAAATGACGTGATATTTTACACTATGCAATTGTGCAATATTTTATAACTGATTTGTATTGTATTTCTTTTGTGGATTAATATTTGTATCGTTTTATATATCTATTTTTGTAAATTGTAAATGTATACATTCATTTTGCGAAATAAAAATGTTATTAATATAAATATTAACATTTTGAAATCAGTTGGTAAATTATTCCACTCTTTAGCGACAATGTAATATAATCGTCTTTTGTTATATTCCATTGGTAAACAAATCGTTATCAGTCGAAGACCTAAGTGAACGACCATGGATATTACTAGAAAACGTGAAAATATCGGTAAGGCACGAGGGAGTTAAACCATTTAAAGCTTTGAATAACATATTAATTCTTCTATCTTTTATCGATCATCAATGAGGTTTCATTCGGATTCCACCTGATATCTCCTGATATGACGATATGGGGAAACAAAATATATGAACCTGAAAAGGTCTGCATCAAGTGTATCGCCAAGTGACGAGGAGTCTGTTAGTAGAGGGCGTTTAAACCGCGCAGACTCTTAGCGTCTCCTCTCCCCGATGCTTAAACCTTTTCTGTCGTCACCCTAATGTGCATGTACTTATGGTTGCATGCAAGCAGAGTAGGGTTTTAGTATCACAGGTCCATTGACTTAGACTACGCTTACCTGCAATAAACATATTATGGAGGAGTATGTCCATTTGTCGGCATATGAGAGGGCGTGGTGGTCTGTGTGCTTCGTTCGACACTGTATCATCATATAGTAATGTCCTCATGTGTCGTCAAAGTGATCGTTTCGTTAAGTTGAAGACATACCACGAAGGTGGATTGGTGTGTATATTGATGAGATACCTGCAAATGAATATTACTGTGTGAAACCATTAATGAGATACAAACCACGTAATTGGCTGTGGTTTACCAACCACCCTCTTTGTTCATTATATCGGTATTCCGTGTACCGTATAGTAATGTGGTACCTACAATAGTATAGTATAGTTTACCCGGCATACATCAATACTGAGTATATGAATATGATGTAATAATATGGTACCACGACATATTAACTGTTCTCTGCGGTACCACGTGTGGCGTATCTAGTTTTTTTCCGGAATAGTAATTGACCGTCATAATGATTTAGAATGAATACACGCATAATTACTATCATTTTCGCCATTTTGCGAATATTAATATGAAATAATCTAGTATCGTAAATTTAGGATTTTTCTTCAGGAACGAGACAGGTAATCCACAGCTAAAATATCGTATTTACTACCGAGGTATTTCCCCGGAATAATGTTTCTCTGAGAATTATAAAGACTTAAAACGAATACAAGCGTTATGAGCATTTTCGTGATTTTACGAAGGTTCACATGATGTAACACTAGTCCATAGGCCCGAGAATAGTGGCATAACGTTTCTTTGGTCACAAAGATGACTTAAAACGAATACACGCGTTATGAGCATTTTCGTACCAATGTATAATCAGTTACGAGGGCGGAAGACCCCTATTACGTGTGGCATTAAGCATTGTCCGCAACGTCATATGTAGGCTGGTGATCACGTCGTATTAGTCAGTAGCTCTCCCGGTCTGCATGGCCGAAAACCCGGTAGATATACTCGCCGTAGTTTGTGTAATTGTCGAATTGACCAGATCTATTTAAGCTACGTGAACAATTTATCAATTCACTGCAACATATTGAACTGGTGAAGTTTAATCATATCTACTCAAAGATAGGTGGTAGAAGTGTTTTTCAAGTCTTAGATATGGTCTAAACGAACTAAAGAGGGGTTTAGGGTTCGCTACAGCGGATAATTTGTCTCCATTTATTCCGATGTTCTATCCACTCACTCCAACCACATGCATGTCCTCGCTCACCACACACACAAACCTTCTCTTTGGCCTTCCTGTTTTCCTTCTGCCTGACAGCTCCATCCGAAATCAACTTTAGGATCCAAACTAAATATAACGCAAAACCAACCTACGGCCATTACCGCACAAATCAAAAACGCGAAATCAACTTTATAATCCAAACGAACTGAAGATAACGCAAAATCAACGTACTGTCAACCACAACACAAAAACTGAAGGCGAAATAAAAAGAAAGTTTTCAAACTTAAAAATTAAAATGACAAAATCAATAACAAATTAAGAGATGTCACATTAAAATGTCTTATTTAAATTAAGTTTTTCAATAACAAATAAATGTTCAAAAATAAAAAAAACCAACGCATGTAAACGACACAGATAAAGCTAAATCTCGCAAGTCAAATCAATGTGAAATTTTAAAATCAACTTGGTCGAAAGGAGTGCGTCATTTAAAAACAACATCCTTCGGGCGACAACTGAAATGAATACGCGAGCCGCGAAATCAATTTCCCGAATCAAAATAAACCGAGGACGCAATACGGCCCTGCAAAGCTATGACGTCATCGGTATTTATGTTATGTTTGTTACATGCCAGTATTCTTATTATAATAGTTAGTATGCTAAGTACAACACTAACATAGTACATATAAATTGTGTTTTATTATTGTCATGGGTTTGCATCACGTAGCATATAGAGCATAATAAAGTATAAATGAGTTAATGTTAGGCCAATGTGTCGGTTATCAAACACGAGTTAATTATCTGAATCTGAAACTGAAGAGCCTGAATGGACCACCGCCATACCCTTTACTCGGCAAACGGCTTGATTATCTCAACAAATTGTAAGATTTTCCCAATAGTAAACCATTAGGGGTGGATAATCATTTCTACCCCCCCCCCCCCATGGTGATGCACATGAGTATGACATAACTTGGTACATATTTGAAGAGAGGCTATATGAACACGGTGTGACAATTGTAACGTAGAATACAATAACGCGGAAAAGGAGATAGGATTAGGACAAGATTGAGCTTGCGTAGCGCGAACAAGTTTCAGGTTTTTATTGGAATTCTATACCAGATTAACTTTTCGAAGGGGTCAAAATAATATGATTTGGAAATTATTGGGGGATATCATATGATGTCCCCACACTCAAGATATTGGGGGCGTGTCCCCCCCCCCCCCCCACATGGTCGCCACCCTGTCATTTGGTACGCAATTAAAGAAAAGTTAAAAGATTATGAGATGACAAAAATAGATCACAATATTGTGGAAATGGGGAAGCGGAATAGGATGTGAGTGCGCGAAAGTTATTAGCCCCGCCCATCTGGTTCTTTATTTAAATTTATAAATACATCCCTGCAGTCTAGTACCTATAGCTCCTTCCTGTGTGTGTTGTTCAAATGTTTTCCAACTGGCTAAACTTGTCAAGAACAGAATTGCGCTAATTAAACGTTATTTGTAATTGACTGGAACTAATTGAATTAATTCACGTCCAATGGGTCGTACTAATATAGGCCTATGACTTATACTTTTTCCTCCCCATAGCTCCCCCGCATTCCAACCCAGTATGTCAGGTAAATTACCATTGCTATCCATGTGAATGTATAAAACGTATAAAACTCGTTTTGGATAAAATCCCAATACAATACACCGAACAATTAATACAAAAGTCAATGCAATACAGCACATATACTTTACCTGCTATATGACACCGTATAGGTGACCTATACTCTAGAATCCGTATTTTCTTTGTCATCCTTCCCACAAACCATTCTGACACATTTCCAGAAGCGTTTCAAGACGGTGCCAGAGACGTGCTTCCTCAATTTTTTCAGAACTTAAATGTACATTATTTATTTCATCCAAACAAATATGACAAAAGACGAAGAAGAAGAGAATATTACAAGGATTAGGAGAAGTAAAAGGAAACCAAATAAGATGCAAATTATGCCACCATTTTGCATCTAAAGCACCCTTACATGAACAATCATTTCTCATTTGGCCCCCTATTAATAAATCATGTTAGCGCCTCTGTTTTTCAATTATAATTCTAATTCTTTACGATGGGTTCAGAAAGAAATATATCATTCTAAAAATGTAATTGAAAACTACCTGTCAGTGCTGAGAGTGATCATTTGTAATCAAACTCCTACTACCCCTTTAAATGATCGTTGCCAGATCCATGTGAATGTATAAAATGTCACTTTGGTAAAATGACCATGCCATACATTGTACCGTAAATGAAACCTTCAATGTAAAACAGCACTTGAGTGTATCACAAATGTGCATATTATGATGTGCATCATTATATTGTTACCTCAATATTAATAATTTCGAAAAGGGATGGGTACACTTTGTATGATATCCCCCACCAGGACACGTTTTAGCAACGGAGACGGACCAGTTTGCTCCCCTTGCTCGGGCCCTTTGGAAAATGTTCGACCCCCTTACAAATTCCTGGACATATGATACCAAAGTGGGTAAACCTTTAATACTTTGCTCCATTCCGGGCTGAATTTACGTTGTGAACACAACATAACGCGTGAGGTTTGTAATCAAACATTGCACCATAGCACAGTAGCAACGATATTTGGTTAAATTGCAACTGATAAGTGCTATCATTTGTATAATGCTTGTAAATTGTTTTTATTCTTAAACATCCTCTTGTTGCCTTCATTTTGCCGAGTAATAAATGTACACAGATGGCGGAACGACTAATACCCGTCATTAATCCATCCTTCTAGAATAATAACATTGGCCGAATAAAGTATACCCCTCAAAGTCCCGCAACGCCGCTCCGGGGCCTTCCTGTCCACCTCCTCCATTGGTATATTCTTCATTCACCGGGTAAAAATGTAAACCTTTAATTTAAGTTCCAGTAATATATCTGTCGCTCATACTCCAAACTATGACAGGTTTCCAAGTCTACACAGTATGGATGTTAATGACATCCTTACTTACATCGTTATTTCCAACAAATTATCCTTTTCTTCATGTCGATTATCGGTATTTAATCCTTAAATTTTAAAAGTAATCTAATAATTAGACCATATAACGATGTATGGGTGGTATGTCTGTTGGGTATCAAATACATTCTATGATATATTAATGCTTCAATTTCTCGTACGTTTTCATGTTAGGCCCCTCTGTGCACTGCTAATGGACAGCTATAACATTAGGTTCATATTGTTGTCATTTCGTACTCCATTGTGCCGTTTTTCAACCTGCAACTATTTGTTTCTTTTCTACGGTATCTTGTAATTTCCATTATTATAACTAATGGTTTTACACAACGGATGGGGCTTGTACAGTTGTAAATTACTGTTACTTGTGAAACTCTTTGCATATGTAATACATAAATAATTTTTTTTTTTATTGTTTCCGTCGTTAGAAAGGAGAGAAGGTTTAAAGCCACCAAGCATGATAATAATTTAATCAATCCACATTAACTCAAGGACGGAACCAGGAGTATTCTACTGGGATGGGAAACGGCGGCGATTTCTTTTCAACATTGGGGGGATTGAAGTTGAAATGTGCGACGTCTGAAAAAATGTTCGCGCGCCTCGCGCACTCAGGATAAATTCCTCTCTTATGCAAATAACCTCTCTTCAAATACGTACCAACTTATGGTACATCCAGGTACGTTATCATTGGGGAGGGGAGGGGGTTGGGGAATTAGCACCCCAAATATTGGTTATTTTTTCAATTTGTTAAAAATATCTAGGCCAATCCTTACTGATGCTGTAAATATCCTCTATACGCGAGAGTAAAGAGAAGAAGTCACCGTGAGCGCGCGAAGCGCTCGAAAAAAAAATCCGTGGATATATCCATAATTGTCGTTCTAGGTTAAGGGGAGGGAGGCAAAATGGCTAACAATATGGTAAGAATTTTTGTTCTACATGGGCCCAAATTTCCTGCCAACTGGCAAAATACACCAGCGCAGAGGCGTGAATTGGTTTATGTAAGTGCCATAAGAGGAAAACTATAACTTTTAGTTGAAAAACCCCTCCATTTTTGAAAACAAAATGGAATTCTAAGTTCATCTATCAGCAAATATGCCAGACATTTAAACGAATAAGTAAAAATTCAACTATTTTTTATTAAGTAGGAATTATCTCCTGCCCTCGGCCCCCTCAAAAAAAAACCCGCAGAGGAATCATACGAACCAGAATCAACCTAATATCCTAGATGGATCACCACCCGACCTTTTACTCCGCAAACGGCATGATTTTCTCGACAGACCGCACGATTTTCCCAATAGCAATTAATTATGGGGTGGGTAATAATTCCTAACCTCTTCCCCCATGATGACGTAAATTGTTATTATATTTGAAGAAAGGCTATAGATGCACACGGTGTCATAATTGTAACGTAGATCACAAAACTGGGGGAAACGACTAACCGAAAGTTTCAGGTTTTTATTATAATTATATACCAGACTAGGGGTCCAACTCCAAGTAATAAGATTTGGCAATTATTGGGGTACATCAGAGATGATGTCCCCACTCGAAATATTGGAGGCATGCCCCCCCCCCCCGTGATCGCCGCCCATAAGTT
>WXZC020001035.1:0-10111 GCA_011317855.2 Paelopatides confundens | reverse complement strand
TTTCTTTTCACTATTCAGATTTTCCTATCTTTCTGCCTCAAACTATATATATATATATATATATATTCCTATCGATATTCCTATATTCCTATTCATGACGTTTCATTTCAGACAAATTAAATTGTCCTGTAAGAGCAGTTCTGTCTATGGCAAGTGGATATTTTACAACTGTGGAATTCACTGACACATTTGCTGAAGGACATAATGCTGAGGCTAATGGACAGCTTGTTTATATGGACAAATTCACAGTAGGCGTTACCAGGGTGGCGTATGGAGACAACACAGCACGTTGTCAACATAGTGTTATAATTATAGGTAATTTCATATCATTCCATACATAATTTATACAATTATTACACCATGCACTACCATTTCGCCACAAATTTCGAGAGCGTTGTCAAACAAAAATTAATTATAACATCTTAAACGTGTTTTTCCTATTTTTTTTTGTTAAGGTATATCTCATACATACATCTTAGTTACAGTTTTAAACAAGTAATCTTGAGTTAGGACCAAAACGTTGTGATTTGATGTTCAGATAACAATTGGTAATCGTCGTACGTTTCATGTTTTACGTATATGAAGCGATGACAACGATAGCTTTCAATTATTTAATACCAGATGACGTATTTTCAATGTGTGTTCTAGAACTCTTATTATTTCCCTTAAAACAAAGTGTATTATGTGATGATTAGTTGAAGTTTTTTTTCGATGGAACTACTACGAAATAACTCCACGTAGACACATCCTTAATTTTGATTTGACACTTTCTATTAAGTACGCGATACGAATACAATTTGTTATAACCATGAAGTATGAATTTTCAGCCTACTAACGTTTGAATTTGACTGACATTTTAATATTCAATTTTTCGACATATATCATGAAATTAATTAATGCTATATTTAAATTACTATATACTATATTACTGTATACAGATATTACACCTCCAGAAATCACATATTGTGGTAGTGATATCACCAAACAATTAGACACTGGTAGTGAATTTACTTCAGTCACGTGGACAGTGCCTAATGCTGAGGATACGGAAGGAGGTTCAATAACAGTTCAGTCAACGCATAATACAGGTGATAGATTTGCCAAAGGGATAACTACCGTGACGTACACATTCTGCGATAGCAGCAACAATATTGCTACCTGTTCTTTTAAAGTAAATGTCATTGGTAAGTTTCAGTGTTTTCCCAATGTTTTATTTAACTGGTTTACATTCGGGAAGTATGGTAATTGTAAAGGTAGAACTGCTAGACATATGAGTCATTGTGACTAGGGCTACCAAGTTATCAGAAATACCAACTTTGGGTTATTCGATTTTAAATCATCATTAATTAGTGGTTCGAGCATGATTTATAATTAATACGCTGGGATTGCGAAATACCGTATTTGTTTCAATGCTATATAATGTCAGTTAGGAATATTATGTTCGCATGACCATCGTTCATGGGATCATATAGTGATGTCGAAGGATCACGGACATTCCTAGTTTCTTAATTTGAGTGCGTAATCTTTTATATAATTATTTGACGCTGATGATATAGTACTAAAACATGATATAAGAGTTTAACAAAATGAGAGAGATAACAATACAATAATAACACGTTAGTGTAATTTGCCGTTGAACTAACACGTATTAATACCATATTTAGCGTTTGGTGAAGCCCTTGGACGGTGTGGCCTATACAATAAATCAACATACATGTACTCCGTTTTAATTACTGTATACCATCTTGTTAAACTATGTTAAGTATAAATCCTCCCTTTCAGCTGTGCTTACTTAGATAGTGTTTGCGCCCAGAGATATCCTTATCGTAACGCTGGATTTTAAAACCCACCAACCACTGGCTCCGGTGGGGTTTTAAGTTCGTTGAATCGATCCGTGCATCTTCTACTTAAACGTAATTCTGACACTTTATAGCTTTCCTGGGGGACTATAAGACTAGCTGGTAGACAATCTTAATTAAGTTCAAGGCCATTATGTTTGTGGAAGGTACACTTGTTTGTTTGCAGATTATATGGAGATAACTGGACTCTTTGTGAGGTAACAAATGCAGCATTAGGACAATGAAGGATCTGGTGACATGTCATTTTAGCTTTGTTTTTGTGCTTATCACTGGTTTCAGTATAATATGCTTGTGTAATACGAAGTGTGTGTGTCTTCCCAATTTCGTATAAGCAGGCAATTGTTATTTATATAAGTTCACGCGAGAGACAGTATAATTATTGACCGGACTAAGGTAGTTGAGAAGTTCATGATCATGAAATGACAATCGGTAGTTAAATATATATTTTTTAGAAACATGCATACGTCAAACAATCATAACAGAAGATCTAGCAAAAAAAGGAGGAGGTGGACTTATTTTAAAGGGACGTAACCTTAATCAGCGTATAGAGAATATTACACGTGCGTCAATAGTGTTATCACGTCATATTGGTTAAGATATTCGTAATAAAATTCCTGATGAGTTATACTGTAGTTGAAACACTATATGTCATAATCACATATATATGTATACATGTGAGACAGGAATCTGCAAAGAAATAGGTAAATAAGTTTAGGTTATAATGATGTTGACATTGAAGAAGTCAAGTGTTTCAGATTCATACAACTGACTGGTTTATATCTATCAACAGGGAAAAACGAACAAACAACAACGGAAATTACCGAAATTGTCGACTGTCACAAGATTACGCAGAGTGTGCGATTTGATGAACATCTGAGAGAATACAACGTCACGTTGACTTCCCAGTTCACATTAGAGGTGACATCGTCGTCATCTAGCGGTACAAACTTCTTGATGGTGCTGGGACTCAATGAAATAATTTACAACTTTACAAAAAATGATGGAGAACGTGACACCTGCCGATTAAAAGTACTAGTTGTAGGTGGGTATATATGTTCTATATATGACAATGATATTTGATGACTTTCTGCGTGTATTATTAAATTCACGAATGCCGCAAATACTAATTAAAATGGGTCCATTTTTGGGTAATATATACATGAATGATTAGAGATACGTTTAGTGAATCGCATACTATGATTTTGTTTGTAAACTGTCATTTATGTAGCATATATTAATGTAGGTGTTACGTAATAGTTCACCTCGTTGTAATATGTTGCATTACTAATGTATCGAATATTGCTCAGTTTAAATGTCGACCTAGTGAAATGTCGAATGACATCTAATGTAAAAACGATGAAAAAATATGGCTTGATCTAATTCACTTTAACATATTCAAAATACATTTCAGTGTGTATTTGGTGCTAGTATGTAATGTTATCATTTAGTGTTACTAAATGATAATATACTCAATGTTACCTTGCCCTTATTTTGTGTAGTTATTAATGTAATTAACGTAGGTTATTTCCTTGAACTATCACTGAGACAGTGGTATTTATCACATACCAGATATTTATATTCAACCAATATTTCTTTTTGATTTCCAGTTTGCTAATTTAATTTATTTCCTCTTCATGCAGTTGCAAATACCGCTCAAATAGAAGGAGTGTTTATTAAATGCCCTGCAGACATCACCGTAAATGCTACATCTTTAACCAACTATACTCCCGTATTTTGGAGACAACCCATTATAAACGCAACCGGGGTGACGGTCAATTCCTCTCACCTACCAGATGACATATTCTACATCGGCAAGACAACTGTTACCTATATGGCTGAAATGGATGGTTTAGTGACAGATACATGCGAATTTCATGTTCAAATCATCGGTAAGCATGTATTTATTTTCATTTTGATTTATATGATGACACAGACGGTATGGTATAGTTGATGTCATATAATAGTTTATGTAACATACGACATTCTAGCACACATGGAGTTTATATATAGAGCCCTAACTGTAACATACGACATTCTAGCACACATGGGGTTTATATATAGAGCCCTAACTGTGATATGAGCCATTCTAGCACACATAGGGTTTATATATAGAGCCATAACTGTAATATCAGCCATTCTAGCACACATGGGGTTTATACATAGAGCCCTAACTGTAATATGAGCCATTCTAGCACACATAGGGTTTATATACAGAGCCCTAACTGCAATATGAAATTTCAACATAACCGCTGGACCATGCTTTACGTATATATTTCTGACATTTTATTTCCTATATAATGTAATATTTAAGTAGTATATAAGTAGGTACATCCTAGAACGGAATGGGTACATAATTGCAATGTGACACGCAACATTAATGTCGTGCCCACCTAAGATCAAACATCTCTGAGTTCAACACGGAACTCCGTCTTAAATCGATCGTTAAATAAGGAAACACCATAGTAAGATGAAAAAAAAAGGTTTTTTAGTAAAATAGAGCCTAACTATATATGAAAAGTGTGTGGGTATACAAATGTGGGATTTTTATCAAAATATTTAAAAAGTATGATGGTTGTATAAGTTTAATCACCGAAACACGATGTTCACGTTCATTTATACAATGATTTAGTAAACACTGCGTATATGTAGTAGTTGGGTAAGGGTAGAAGTTAGGCAGTACAGTGGGCACGTCACCTTTTTTCGAAGAGTGATCAAATTACTCCCTTTGCAATTCAAAAGTGCCTCTGTTAGAATTAAATAATCCCCCCACTTTAAAAAAATGTAAATAGCCCTTTTCTTCAAATAAAATGACCCGCTTTTGGAATTAGAAATCCCCTTTTGAAAATAAAGGAAGGTGCACTAAGTGCACTAAGTGACCCATAGACTTTTCTAAAATTAAAAAAAAATGACAAATTTGCTACATTTTTATCATTAAATAACTTTTAGTATTTTTGTTTGGAATTTATCTTCAAACGAACACTATCCCATCTTTATAACTATTATATCGTTTCAAAGTGCTTGGAACGGCGCTCAAATGAAGTTCCACCGGGTGATATTAGCAACAATCACGATTTTTGGAAGTGCTCCTCCCAACATGTGAGCCCTTTACTGTTTGACAACTTCCCACATCCCTGAAGTACACTGACGCATTTCAATGGACTTGCAATATTATGGCATAATTACGAATTCATGTAAATCATTATACACGTTGAGTATCGGCACATGATTTGATGGAAACTCTCTGCATCGACAGTAAACTATAGCCTATCTTTACAGTCAGGGAGAAAAAATGCTTGATTTATATAAAAGTGTCTCAAAATGATGAATCGACCGGCACCACTGTACGACTCGCTCGGATTGAATCACAAAAATGTAATAACTTGTGATATTCACAATGAAGTTAAATTTATGACAATTTATTAATCCCAATAAAAGTATATAGGTCTATGATTGTGTATGAAGTGTTAGCATTCTTGATTGCCAACATATCAATGAAAGGTAAACATAGTCCAATGAAATAATCTGGAACAATATAACATGCTTTATAACACAGTGTGTGATTGTATAATATTATAAGTGTGTCCATTCATATAGAGAAACGCATGTGATAACTATGTGATGCTGTGTACTGATATTTATTAATAAGAAATTAGTGATGATATGCATTTCAATAGAAATCGTATACACCATTTAATTGGAATGAAAAAATATATGTAAATTCCTTGTCATTAAACTTCCCTATGAAGAATTAACGAAATTAACATTAAATTATTTGCAAGTTTATGATTATTTTCTATATCCTTTGAATATAACGACTTAATGTAAAATACGTGTATATTGTCAATACTTTACACAACTTTGCAATATTAATCAGGTTTAATTAGGCAGGACATTTATATAATTAGAGGGGAAGGTTTTATTCATTTTATTATTTAAAGTACTGTATTTTTATTCAACTAATAAAAAGTATTTTTAGAAATACTTGCATATCCATATATTTATTAAACTTCACTAAGGGGTATTTATTATTTTGATGAGAACTAGCTTGTGTAACTTTCAGGTTTTATTTAGTAAAAGTAACTCCCATGTCTATCGTTTTTCTAACATATGTGACGCCACCAACCATCTTCAATTGCCCTTACAAGATCAGGGACACATCATGTCGGAGTGGGAGAACTCTTCATTGGTTCGAGCCCTATGCTATCGATAACTCGAACAAACCGGTCAATATCTTCCAGACTCATTTCCCTAACAAATCACCCTTTAGATTAGGAACTACCCAAGTAAGTTATTTCTTTCAAGATGACTCTGGAAATATGGCCACGTGTAGCTATGTTGCAACTGTTGACAAATCTGAAGCTTGTAAACCATTGACGTCATTTACGCTAATTGCCATTCTCATCAGTTTCATAGCTATGTCAGTAATCCTTCTTATCTGTAGTTTATGTGCCTCACGTATCACTATAACTGCAGAAAATGACACAAAACAAACGGAATTTAACGGCCAGCAAAATAATGACGACGAATACGAAATGAATAGCATAAATTAATCGTATGCTAGTAAAACCCATATCGGGTTATATCGAATCAATGATTTATAATATCGATTAATTAACCCCTTTAAAAACATTTGATGTGCCACTATAAGCACGGAATAACCAATATCTTTTCGGCCTAATTATTTTGTTAAACCATATATGTTGATTATTGCAAGAGTAAAATTCCCCAACAACAGGGTCGAAAAACATCGCTGGACGATTTAATGTTTTACGGTAATAATTAGCTCATATACTTTCAAAAGAACCAAAATTATGGGTAGCTCGTAGTGCCCATGCCAATTATATACATGCCAATTATATATATATAGATATAGATATAGATATAGCAATTTTAAGGACACCGAAGAACGTAAGCTCAGGGAGAATTCATTACTCAGTTAAAGACACATGTTCATGGGTTAAATATAGATTTAGGGATATTAAGTAAACAAAAGCATTTTCAACTCTACAACCGTAAGTAAGCCGTTCTGATTTTTCTCATTTTGTTTTTCACTGAAGAAGGGAGAGGTCTCCCGAAACGTCTGTTATTTTACCATTTATATCAGAATATGTTGGTGTGTAAGACATTACTTGTGTGCATGTTTTCTTGTTTTATATATATATATATATATACATATATATATATATATATATATATATATATATATATATATATATATAGTGAAAATTACACGTTAGATGTTTCTTCTATATATCTACCACTATATGTGCCTTCGTGACGCACTTTGAACTAATCTTATTATATTATGATTTTAATCAGAGACTCGTATATATCCTAGAATTTTGAATCAAATGTAAATATTTAGAACACTCATATGGTTCAAAACATTTTAATGTTTTTTTTGTACTGTCGATGGATTTTTCTACAAGTTCTTATATACAGTACTTAGGTGAAATTCAGGTTTTCTACGTAACGCACGGTGTATTTATCTTATATAGGCCTGTCCTAGTAAAGTAGTAGCTTGAATCAACTATATATATAGTGTATTTTAATGTGATGGCATAATGATCGGTATACTGTAGTTTAGTCATTGCCGAGACTTTAAAAAGGAACCTACTGATGTACTGATGGGTGCTCAGCGTTAAAGTATCATAGTAGAGCTAGTTGTGTGTCTGGATGTAAAATTCCACCGGACGTGATATGTAAGTTATACGCACTTCGGTTTCCCACATGTATATGTAGCAGCTTAGCGTCGTCAAATAACTGAAACTATACTATACATGGTTAGTTACAATGTCATTAATTATTTTGTGAATTGTAATGTATATGTAGCACCATTTATGATTCGCCGTTGATAACCAACCCACCCCCCCCCCCGCCCTAGTTCACCTCCCCACCAACGAATCAAATCAGGAGTAAGTTGCATATTACTATTTTCAATTTTGCTTTTTTGTGTAACACACGCTATCCCAATATAAGTACCTGCCTTTCTACAGCTACTTATATGGCGGTTCATGGAGGCAATCGTGACTTTTCTGCGTCTGGGAGAGAGCAGTATAGCATAGACATGGGTGACCATAAGCACCTCCTCCTATAATCAAGTATAACATCCTAAAATATATGACGTTATTTTGCAATAACATCTCGCTTATACCCGTTACCATGTGACCATCTCAATCCGAAAATAATTCCTTGCTGGGGCAGCATTGTCAGGGTGTCACATGTGAAAACTGGTGTCATATTTCGGAATATGCCTACGACACCTGACAAAATGACAACTGGGCAATTTTTCCTGTGAATGATATTTCAAAATTCGGAATAAAAAATATATTAACTGAATTTCTTACGAATTTCGTCTAAGACTTAATCTTGTTCAGGATCGAATTTCGTTCAAATTGCAACAAGGATCATCTGCTATACGTGTATTGGTTCTATCATTAGATATGCTTAATATTAGAAGCTATATAGAACTATTCATAAATTAACTGGCTTTCACTGAAAACGTGATCCTATATCCTCTGGGGGGGGGAATGTTATCCTATATCTAGGTTGCTTCTGAGAAACTTACCTATAATGATGTTTGTAAACTAGACAGCAAATTTGATTGAAAAGTTTCAAATCTTGAAAGGTCATCCGTCAGTATTTGGCGCCAAATGTTACCTTTGCTAAATATTAGAAATTTCCAAAACTACTTTCCTGCAGGTTCTTCTATTTCAATCATTCATGTACAATGATGTGGATCATTTTATACAATGTCATGTCTCAGAGAGGAAATATGCTCTGAGGCTTGGTGTAAAATTATTCTATCAATTTGAACATAAGTGATCATTTACTATTTCTTCCATATTTTGGGACAATATTGAGGGATTTTTAGCATAATTGCCCGGAAATTAAAAGTAATTGAAATGTACATGTGTCTGTAATGGTCTATACCATATCAAAATAATGCTTTTCCTACAGTTATCCTTTGAGTGATTATGTAATGATGTAAAACAATTTCACGGTGATATTTCTTGGTAATTATTCAATATGTAAATTCATTATGCGTTTATACCATATGTATCGAATGTATGGAAGCTCTAAGGTGACGTCAAGATGTTGAAATGATTAATTTATATATCTTAACAATTTTCGTATAGTATTGTTTATTTTTTACTGATATGTAAATTAAATGTAAACAAAATTGTTGAAGTTATTACATCAAGAATCTTAGACAATTGAACATGTTTCAAATCAATTACGAATTACTCACTTCTCGTGAACTTTGCAATTTAACAATTTTGTACAAAATGTTCATTTACTTAATTATTCAGGAGTTAACAGTTTGCAGAGAATTAATTAATTTTTTACTTTTATATTTGATCCTTTCAATATTCTTGTTTTCAAAATGACAACTCGTGAATGAGTTCCATAATATATTCGATCGAGAAGTGACACTTAAGACCATCAGCGTCGCATCAAGAGCATGAATTTCAAAGAAGCATCCTCTTCTATTATTGACATATGGATTACACACGGATGGCCGCTTCAAATGGGATTCTGAAAACCCGGAAAGATGAAGACATCAAAGACAGTACACGTAACTCTTGAAGAAATATGATAATTTAGTCTTATACGAAGTTGATTTGTTGAGGCCCATCAAGGGTTGATCCGGGATGACCCAGGATTGCAGACCGGGAGGGGTCATGGAAAGATTTTGTTGAAAATGTCTCATAATTATGCGTATACATAGATAATTTTAGCATATTTGTAACGTTTAGGACGCCCGTTCGCACAGTCCCCTTCTTGATCCGTCATTGAAGCGCATACACCGGTTATAAGCAATCTTTAACGTAGTTGGATATGTTTCATAATATACCGTAACTAATAGTGCGCTTATCGTTACATCGACTCATTTATCACTTAAGTAGCTGGTTGTGTTTTATTGTGTAACTCCTAGTACACTTGTTATCACATCGACTTATGTATCACTTACGTATATAGTTGTGTTGCATTATATAACTCTTAGCGTACTTTTCATCACATCGACTCATTTATGACTTACGTAGCTGGTTGTGTTTCATTGTGTAACTTTAGTGCACCTTTCATCACATCGACTCCTTTAAGACTTGCGTATATTTTTTTGTTTTTGTTTCATTGTGTAACACTTAGTGTACCTGTCATCACATCGACTCATTGATCACTTAAGTAGCTGGTTGTGTTTCATTATATAACTCTTAGTGCACTTGTTATCACACTCACTCATTGATCAC
>WXZC020001034.1:0-10115 GCA_011317855.2 Paelopatides confundens | reverse complement strand
TCCTAACTTTCTGCCTCAAACTCTATATATATGTATGTATATATATATATATATATATATGAGAAAACGTAACTGATAGTGGGAATACTGATCTAGCAGCTCTCTGGCTGCAGTGGACATGTTGTGGTAATGGACACATTAGTGGCCATAATCCCGAGGCATGGAGTTTGCCAGCTAAGGTAGGGGACCGTGATTACCAGTACATCAACATATGCCGTACGACAACCAAACTTATTATATATTGCCCCCATATATGATAGCATATCAAAATATGGTCACATAGCAGGGTGTCGAGTACGGGACGAACATGGAGAACAATTGAGCGGTAAGAGCTTGCGCATGCGCCAATCATATCGGCGCAGTGTCTATGTGCCCTTGGTGGGGGTCCAATGGTCGACCCCATGTCATTTTGGACATTTCTTATGTATAAATTTGGTTAACCTATTTTAAAATGTCTACATTGCTATTAAAACTAAAAATAGTATAAAATATTTCGAATATTTATGGTACACAATACGGCAAGCGGAGTTATCTGTTGATGTGATTTAATTAATAAATATTGTCACAGTTATTATTTTAAACAAATGTATAACTGGTAACCGAATGGGATTGGACACCTGTAAATAATCCAAATGTTTCGTGGTAAGGAAGTATTATTAGTTAATCATTTAACTGATGTTTCTCACGACACTCTGGTGAAACATTGGATATAACGTTACACCCAGTGGATGTGGCTATCAATAGCTACTCTTGGTGAATACAGTTAGAACGCATCGGATTCAATCACCAACGTGGATGATTTATTGCGATGTATTTAAAAAATGGGTAGGAGGTATATATAAACAGAAGACCTATCCAAAGTTACGGCTAAAAATGTCACAACTGTTGGATAGAGCGTTTACCCAGCGAATTGTTTGTACTGTTTGTACTTTACTCGAATATTGGTGCACTAAATATGAAAATTTGATTTCATTTTTGAGGTGGTGATATGGTGATGAACATTGAGAAAAATGTAGACATTCTTGTCCATTATTGTTAACAATCTAGTTCATCTCAACTTAAATCAGTTAGTAAAACATTCCGCAAACTATGTTTAATACCTTACATAATTCTGGCCATGGTAATTATTTTCGCATGTATGAGGTTTATCTTGACTTACTGAGTTAATTTCACTAATTGCTTACATTTTTTTGGTTGTGCTACATATTGTAGCTTGCATGGGGTTTATATTGAACTACTGAGTTCATTTCACTCATTGCTTACATGTTCTTGGTTATGGTACATATTGTAGCTTGTAAGGGGCTTATCTTTAACTACTGAGTTAATTTCACTCATTGATTAACCCTTTAACACGTACGCAGTCAAAATTTAGACCTATTGAATATGGAAATATTTTTAAAACAATGATAGCTCAAAATTGGGCAATTTCCTCCATAGCAGCCTATACATGGATATGTTGGTATTGAATGGGGGGTTCAGAAATGTGACACCAAAAAATAAAATCCCACCCGACCACTACAAATATGTCTCCTCCATAACCAGATGGAAAATATCTATTTAACGCGGAAAAAAAAAATCAGTGATGAGTTTTCCCGTGTGGCCCGTTTTTGCTGCAAAAAAAAGTCCAACAATTGTGAAATTTTGCCTGTTTTTGCTACAAAAAAAGGGCCTTACCAACAGGATATAGATTTATTACTACGGATTTGCTTTCTTTGAATTCTTGAAAGACTGTGTAACATTGTGTGGTTCATAATTTGTTTTAAATGGGGGTGCTGGGAGTTAAAAAAGACAATTTTCCCCGTTTTCAAATGTAAACAAATATTCGAGGCCACGCCCCCAAAACAAAATCACGGTGACCTCCCCAAAATAAGGTGTCATGTGAAAAATAATTTTGATTTGTACAATATACATGAAAGAAATATCTGAGATCTATTCCTAATTCAAAATACAGATGTTTGGACAGAGACGAACAAAACGAAGCCGTTTGTGATAAAAGGTAACATATTCCTGGTTCTGGTATATATTGTAGCTTGTAAAGGGCTTATCTTGAACTACTGAGTTCATTTCACTCATTAGTTATGGTACATATTATAGCGTGTTAGGGGCTTATCTTGAACTACTGAGGTCATTTCACTCATTGCTTACATATTCCTGGTTTCGGTACATATTGTAGCCTGTAACTGCATGGTTGATATTGAACTACTGAGTTCATTTTACTCACTGCTTACATAATCATGGTTATGTTACATATTACACCTCCTGGTTCTATTGTAGCTTGTAAAGTGCTTATCTTGAACTACTGAGTTCATTTCACTCATTGTTTACATCTTCCTACTTCTGGTACATATTGTAGCTTGTAAAGTGCTTATCTTGAAAGACTGGGTTCATTTCACTCATTGGTTATGGTACATATTATAGCGTGTGAGGGGCTTACCTTGAACTACTGAGTTCATTTCACTCATCGCTTACATAATCCTGGTTCTGGTACATATTGTAGATTGTAAGGGGCTTATCTTGAACTACTGAGTTCATTTGGCTCATTGCTTTCATCTTCCTGGTTCTGGTACATGTTGGAACTTGTTATGGGCTTATCTTGAACTAATGTGTCCCATGTCTCACATACTGGTGGTCATGGTGGTTACTGTCACTTGTAATGGGGGTTATTGTGAATTACTGAGTTCATGTGTATAATGCATTACATCTTTCTGGTATGGTGCTTATTGTATCTTGTAGCCGGCTGATCGGGAACTACTCAGTTCACGTGTCTCATGTGTTACATATTCCTGGTCCTGGTACTTACTCTCACCTATAGTGGCTTAGAACTAAGAATATATTTTTTGAGGTCCAGTGCCATGATTTGGGATTTTTTCTAAATTACAGAGGGGCGGGCGGAGAGAATTTGTTTTTCTAAATGCTGGATGGGGTAGAATGTTTTCACCAACAGATCAACTAAAACTTACTATTATGATATGAGGGGGGGGGGCTGCCACTGCTCCCTCAAGAAACTCTTCGCCGAGCAACTTATTTTTCTCCTTCGAATTTTAGGGGAAGTTTTGACATATTTGTGTGTTTTCATTGGCACATGGTATTCAATTAAAATAAAATACATTCATTGCATTTACAATGACAGAGCAGACCAAACCCAACCCTACTGTGTGACCAATTGTGAGGCCTAACTCCTCACTTGCCGCTGAATTCACTGAACAAAATCATCTTCGAATGTTTACGTTAAAAGAAAACTTAGCATTACAGACCATTGCTGGGTTCACTTTGTTCTTGAAAAATGTGCAGACAGCAACAATGTGCTTTAAACGATATACTGTTCTTTCTAAAAGGTATCAGCTCTCAGATATGAAAAAAGGTTTCGTGGTCACGTGTTCGATGACTTATTTCTCTTTTAAATAGGTCACCTGAAAAATGATCAGTCACGATCGCGATGTAACATGTTCATGCAGCGGCGTTTGAACCCTGTGTAGTTTAGTAATATTTTTTTCGGGAGGGGTAAGAGGTCTCAATTCCAGCCCCATGTGTTTCGTGAATATATAGGGGGGGGGCGGAAAACTCCAAACCAAAGTTGTCAATGCCTTATCGTGAGCTATTGGTTAATATATGTCATGACTTCAACTCTTCTGTGATAATTATGTTACTTGTTGTGCTACGTATATAAGTTTGTGTATGATTGGCTTCTGAGAGGAGTCATGTATACAATATGAGCTGTTTATATGTGAGATACAAACCCGGATCCACGGGGCATGGGACTATTGTCTCTCTCGTACGTTATTTTGTATTTTGTTTTGCTTTTGAGGAACGACTACAAATTCCTTTCTCGTACGTAACATATTAACGGGTGGCTCCTCACCTTCTGCTCTCATCTCCTCTTCTCTTCCGGAGCTGACATAACTTTCTTTGTAAGCCATTCTTCAACTGCTGATGGAAATAAATGTACAACAAATAATGTAATACAAATATTGCCCGAAAAGAGGATAAACTATATATTAACAAAACGTACTATATGCTATATTACGTAGACCATACAAAGTTACAACATATAATTCATACTGTATTATAATATTAGGAAATACCAAGGTGTAGAATTTACATATACACCACATGTTATACAATTAGTTAGAGCATACAAACTTACAATAGTGTGTGCAACCTACATATACACACCATATACAACATACTAAATGGAATACATATACTCGCATCAATTAATACAATCTCTATATACACACTTTTATAATATTATATAGAACACATAAACTTACATCAATTAGAACAATCACCATACATACTATGTTATAATATATGGTAGAGCATATATACTTACACTAATTAGTACAGTATACATTTACTCACCGTGTTATAGTATTATATCATATACATTTACACCAGTTATTACAATATGCATATAAACACAATATCATCATATTATATACAGCATATACACTTACACCTATTATTATAATATACATATACACAACATAGTATAATTATTAGATAAAAGAAAGTAGACGCTAAAAAATAGCGTCTACTCACTGAAGAAGTTGGTCTATCTTCGAAATATTTGAGTGTGTTTAAACTGTGTTGGTTGTAAATGACATTTTACCCTTTATTTTCACCTTATATATATATATATATATATATATATATATATATATATATATATATATATATACATATATATATATATATATATATATATATATATATATATATATATATATATATACATTACAACATATGTTTATTAAGTATGACTCATATCATGGCAGATCCAATTTGGAAAATCTAACATTTGGTCAAGAGGTTCGTATTAAATAATATCTCTTCCATTTTTTAGGTATTTTAATTGAATATTTTGAATATGTTAAATATACCTTACAATTGCTTTAGTTTATCCACAGGTCTCTGTCCATTCAGTTATTTTATTTTTTTGCTGGTCTTCAATCTAATTTGTGTAATACTATATTTTAAATATTTTAAATATTTTAAATGTTCTGAATATTTTTCTTTTGGTATTTTAATTGAATATTTGTTATTATTTAGTTCTCGTGTATAAATTAAAAACATAGTCAAACTGCGGTTATTTCATGCTATATTCAAACTTTTCTTGATCAATGTTGGTATGGCTTGATTAGGAAATTGTTCGACTGTTTGGAACCACATACCATTACAAAATTATTGATAGTGTATGCACAACATTACATATATTATAATATGTATACTGCATTACAAACTATATGGTGTATACTGAATTATATACTACAATATGTATCATGTAGTATGTATCATACTATGACTGATAAACTTCAATATATATCATAATTTATGTACTGCACATATTATTATCTGTATATTGCACTATATAGTATAGTGTGTGTCCAACAATGAATATAATAATATGCTTGTTATATGATGCATATTATACTACACTATTTCCTAGACTATACATTAGTTTCACTATACTGCATGATATAATATAGTATGCCATACAAACTGTAATATATATATTGCACTACATATTATATTATGTATAATACATTATGTATACTGCACTTCACACTGTAGTTGTATACTGCACTACTCATTGCTGTCATTATATATTATTCTTGTTCATTGTGTATTAAGTCATTCTTACCTCAACCTCGATGGTATTTATAAAATATGTATTTTCTTCAGGCTTTGCAATAACGTGACGTAATTATCTCCATCCATGTTGATTCCCAAAGAGAGCAATATGCACGACGAGCCCTAATGAGGTTAATGAATACAATGTATCAATATAATATGTGTGTGCGACGGGTCATGTTATGGATATAATACAATGCGGCTATTGAGTAACCTACAATACATCAATATATGACTTATGCGGGACGGGTCCTGGTATGGATATAATACGGTGAAGATATTGAGTAACTTACAATACATCAATACATGACTTATGCGTGACGAGTCCTGGTATTGATGTAATACAGTGAGGATATTGAGTAACTTACAATACATCAATACATGACTTATGCGCGACGAGTCCTGGTATTGATGTAATACAGTGAGGATATTGAGTAACTTACAATACATCAATACATCACTTATGCGCGACGAGTCCTGTGTGGATATAATACAATGACTTTAACGAGTACAATATATCAGGATAACATATGTACGATGGTTCCTGTTATGGATATAACACAAGGAAGTTAATGGTATGTGAACAATATATAAAGATAAGATAAATGCACGATGCGTTCTGTTATGGATATAAAACAATCATAATGGTATGAGTATACTATATCCATATATGACTTTGAAATAGTACATTTGGATATCTATAGCAGAGTAAACTTTCAAATTGAAAATAAGATGACCCTGGACAAGATAACATCAGGCTCTGGTCGTTGTACCTAGTAAATCATATAAAGAAAGGGAGCGTGTTTGCCATTTAATATCATTTCAAGGCTTTAGAATATCATTATAATGTATTGCTCTTGAAAAAACTTTAGTGGATTTAATTTATCCCAGACTAGAAACAACTTTGTTTTGTTTAATGTTGAATTACGGTACACGAATGTCCCTCCCATTCCCTCGAATGAAGATATATAATGATGCGTATTTTCATATATGCATGTATTTTTTTAATGTAATTCAAGAAATTGATTACAAATGTAAACTATCTCTCTACAGCTCAAACCCCAAATTATATGGCTCATTACGTAGATAAATCATTCATAGTACACATGGGTCCATCATATTAATTCGTGTTGCACTATAATAATTACTATATTGTTTCGCATTAACGCTATAAAATATTTCTTCTCATCGCCTAAAATGTCAGCAGATAAGTAATCTCATTGGATTTTAATGATTTGTCCTAAATAGACTTAGAATTTATTTTGATAAGGTTAATACTCAGAGTAACTATTTTTGCAACATCTATTGTGTTTAATATTTGTATGGTCTGGGGAAGCTGCGATGAAAACAAAATAAGCTTTATTAGCAAATAATTTGTTAACAAGGATAAATATACATCTACGCCCGTCTACCCTATTTATCCCACTACATGCATCTACTTACATATAAATACATCTACTCACATCTACCTCCACGTGTTTCAATTTTGTAACAGTCTATATATATATGTCGTGCTTTACTTAAGATATAGAATGCAAACAGTGCACATAATTATTTAACCAACTACATCGAAATACAATGATACCTAAAGTACAATGCAATATCATTATAATGATGAACGTATCACGTGATATATGTTCGACTACCATACGATCAAATAAACAAAGCATACATAATATATTTACCTGAATTATATGAATATTTAGTCTCCAGTTATAACTACGTTGGGGTAAATTGTATAATATCGGTGATCAGTGAAATCGGTTGCGTTACTACACGACAATTACTATAGCAGATATATTAACCAAACCTTCTCTCACACACCGAAAAAAGGACCATGGCCTCGGTTCGATTCACACCTCGGTCTGATGAGTCCCAAAAGGGACAAAACCGGACGTGTAGTGGTTCTTTACTGGTGTGTAAAGATGTAACTTGTTTCATTATATCTGCTAAAACCACATCTCAACCTTTAGTACTTTCATAACGGCATTGCTAACCTAACAAGGTGGTTATTCAGTGTGCATGTTTGCATTATAATCATTGAAAAAAGGTCAACTACTATATCAGATATTAGCCAAACTTTCTCTCACACAGACCGGAAGAAGAACCGTGACCGACTGATGTAGGCACAAACGCTTGTAATAACAAGATCCTCGGTTCGATTTCCACCTTTGCCTGATGAGTCTTTAAAAAAACGAAACCGGTCGTGAAGTTGAATTTTGTTGGTGTGTAAGTTTAATTTATTTCACTCTCTGTCCACAACTGTTTATCTCATTCGTTCATACTTTATATAATTCTGATAATACAATAATAATTTAGTATGGTCAGGTATTTCAGGTCAGAGGTAATCTACGATTTTTGGTCAGAGGTCACCTGATGGTAAAACGCTGAAAGCCTCACCAAACCGTTATTTCATTATTACACTTTTTAATTTCATTTGTTTTCAGTGCCAGCTACTTCTCCATTGCCATGGGAAAACCAGATGAACACGTTGATACCGATGTACCTTTGAGTCCCAGTTCTAGTGTTGATTAATATGTTCATGAAGAAAACCATACCGGTAATAACAGTTAAACCTACAATAAAGGCAACGAAGCCACCATGACCGAATGATATAAGTTAATATACAGTATGTTGAAGGACAATGTCAGCCACTTCGGCTTCCCGCATGTATATGTGTCAGCTTAGCGGCGTAACATAACTGAAACCAACTAACATATATATCTCTAACTAACTTCCTACATACTTTATTGGATGAGAGGAATAGAGGCTTCAACAAGGAGTGGTATCGTATTCATTCATGGATCGAATATTCATCTTTTGATATGCGTGTCGTCTTTTTCCGACACTAAATAAGCCTCTCGAGCCATCATTCACAAACGAATGCATTCGGAATTGGCGCCATGCTACGGGGAAAGGCGGAACACATGTTAAGTATGGAATATCTCATGCGGCTTCGATGGAACCACGAGCAGAATTAAAGTTCAGACCAAAATTCGGATATTCGGATCAGCGGTCTTCTGAACGAAGCAGATGCCAAACTGGTGGCAGCAAACATATGTTAAATCCACAATTACGGTAACGTCTTTCAGTTAACAGCAAATTAGAATATTGTGCAATTATAAGGCCAACTTAGCACCAACCGATGTCGTGGAAATTTTGCACATGTGACTTGCAGATGATGATGACGTCATCAAGTCGAAACTGACCTGGTCAAGAAATGCCAAAAATGTTCATCCATCCATTCAAAACGAAATTCTGAGTTAAATGGCAAACACGGTGCGTGATAACATTAAGGAAGACATATACGTTGTAGGGTATTTTTGGCTCCAAGTGGACGAAACTAAAGACATCAAAGAAGGACATTATTTCCTTTGTGGTTCGCTATTTTCTTGACGGGAAGTTCGCGAGGAATTTCTACATTTTAAAGAAGTGCATGGACTGGAACACTCCTCACCCTTCACTCCTCTCCAGGATGGCAATCACTCACCTAAACTCAGTGCCTCCTTCAAAAACCAGTGGGCCCCAAATTTCCCCACGCATTAAATCGCCTGGCGACGCCATTGAGAGTAATACATCATCATCAGTTTGCATATATGTTATGCAGATATTTATTAGTAATTCACAGTTATGTGTAACTTTGGAGTAATCGAGTAATAATTTAAAATGGGATGTGGCATCGGCTAATACATTACTTGAATAAAGGCTAATGATCGAAATCCGCCATTTTGTTTTAGTATCAGAGATAATGGCAAAGGTTGAAGATTAAAGCAATGTTTAGAAAGGTATGATGTAAAGCGAATAGTAATCCCTCCCTTCTCCTGCTGGAAACAAGACGGTCATAAAATAAGTTTGTATATTACATTTATTTGACTTTCAATTTGCGGTTGATTGTATTTTCGCATATGTTTTGAGACATCATATTGCGTGTCATTGTGTGTGGGATGGTAAGCTGTTAGGGCGCATTGTGATAGTAGGAGAGGCGCACTCAATCACGGGCACATTATTGATGCCGCGTCTTGTCTCCGGTGGGGTACAATTAGGTCGCCATGCTTTTCTAATCGAATTGGGTAGCCTGGGAATTAGGGAAGGGGATCTGATATTAACCTAATATCCATGGTTCGTAATATTACGCGTGAAAATGTTTGCTACTTTTTACTAATTTTGGACTGTTTCTATGTCTCTCGGTTATGATAGAAAAACATGAAATATGAAAAATGAAACATGGGAGTTCGATTCCTGACCGAGTCATTGCCAATACTTTAAGAAGGGACCATATCGGCTTCAATTAATTAAAGATTGTAACAGAACGTATCCATGCAAATAATTAGCATGATGAGCAAAATACGTATTGTAATGTGATATCTTAATATATTTATGTCACGACATATGTGTAATGGGGGAAGGGGGGGGGGGTGGGTGACGGTCTGAAAATATAGACTGTGTCTAATGGTTTAAAGCGAGAAAGATATTCTATATTA
>WXZC020001033.1:0-10117 GCA_011317855.2 Paelopatides confundens | reverse complement strand
CGAATCCCTGGGTAGGATAAACTTTTTAATTGCCTGATACACTGACTTAATACCCCCCAACTGTCTTAATCGAAGAAGAATCAGTAATTCAAATTTCTTCAAGGGACTTGACTCCTTCTTTTTACACCAATCATATGCTAGCTGAAGAGTTAGCGTAGATTTACCATAACCTGCTTCCCCTTCGATGATTCGTCGTGACGTTTTAACTTCGGAATTTGAAAACAATTCAGTGTACGATTGTAGAGCTTTCCAGTTCGAACCGGTTTTTGGATTAACTGAAGTTAACACCGTAATACCCCCTTCAACAAAAATGTTATCTACACAGTAACGTCTGTCTCTGAGATACGGAATGGGCGTTACGGCATCATACAGGTCTTCGTATTTTCCTTGTAGTTCTCTAATAAATATGGTTTTCAGATCTGTAGTAGTAGTAATATAAAGTATAGTAATGTTAATGTCAACAATTACATGACACAACAAGTTCTCTGTTTCATATGTTATTATATCAAACTGGTACCAGACCAATATATTCGTAAATACAGAGGTCAGATTCATAAAGAATAATATTTCATTTTAAACAGATAGTGTCATCATAAGTGTTGTGAATTTTTTTTAAATTTCGGATTTAAAGACAACAATAAGATATGATGTGATCTGAATATTTGCACAATTCATTATCAACAGAGAGAAAGATACACATATTACAAATAGTTTATCATTTATTCAATTGAAAAGAAGAGCAGTTGTCATCATGAGATAATGGACCACCCAGTATCATCCAGTTCTTACAGTAATGAAATGTTTATCTGACAAAAAAATTAAACAAGGTGTTCAGACGAGGGGTATGACCAGCAGTATGGAATATATTGATGGTAAATGTTCTGTCACCGGAATATCCTATATATTAAAAATCTGTGTGCTATTTAATAATAATCAATTAACATCAATTGATTTACATTTTTGGTATTAATTTCTCTAAATAAATTTAACAAAATCGGAATATGTTATATATTATATCACTATTTCATGAAAAGCGTATCTTGTTTGATAGGATAGACATGAATTAATCTAGAAACAGCAGAATAAATGACATCTTCATAGCAATTGAGCTGAAAATATATTTGTTTTCGACAGGAATTTACCCACAGAAACAAATAGTATTAGATCAAAAAGTTGCATTTTTTTAAAGTTTTAATTGAACATAAAACCACCCAATCTGATTCACCCATTTTCTCGAGTAAATTACCTTCACACAATATTTTGCAATATTCGATTTAAACTATCTGATTGGAATATTTTTGTCTTCCCTACAAATATCATATTGTATGTCACCAGAATATACCTTCAATTACTAGGCTTTACTACATTTATCAATTTTCAAAGACGAGAACCAACATGAAGTGGGAAATTGAATGTGTTATATGTTCAAAGGGAATTTTGTACAATCGACTACAGTATCGATATGCTATTTAAATTATACATTACCTGGTTTCTGTATCATGGGTTTCTTTAACACCAAAATAGAACAAAAGAGAGAGAGAGAGAGAGAGAGAGAGAGATAAGGAGAAGATAAGTTATCCAGGTATATGTACCTACTGGTAATGTAATATTGTGAATTAAACTTAATAATACAAGTATACGGTTGTTACAGTACTTTAAAAAGCCGATGTAATAAACAATCTATAAATTTGTGTATTTACCAATTTCTACTTATTTCTATTTTCGCAACAAAATGTCACTATAAAGATATAACCATGAATACCTATGCCATATTTGACATTCATAGGAAGCCGTGTATGAAAAAACTGTGTTGATGTAGTAGTAACACACAATAATAAAATATTGTCATACCAGTTCTGCATTTTCTAGCAATGTACGTCGTATTTTTCTTTTTGACTTTACTGTAAGAAAGAAACAAACAGTGATAAGAACGAATCATAGTAGTTAAGTATGATAACAAGGAGTAAACGTAACTTGTCAAACTAAAACATAATTTATGTATAGTTAGTACGACGCTAAGCTGCCACATATACCCTAATCAAATTATATTACATATAACCCACACCAATTTATGTTGTATGTAATCGTGATCGTTATTGTATGTACATCATGGACGTACAATAACACGTATGCTAGCGTCAAAGTTTAAAATGGTACATCAATTGTATGTTTCATATTTGTTTGATAATAATACATACCTTTGTAGAAGACCAACACCAGGATAATTACTATTACAATTGCAAAGACAATAACAACGGGCAAAATCCAAGTAGGCTGTTCATTGATTGTTTCTGTTCCAGTAATACCTATACACAAAAACAAAATCAGTGAAAATCATGGTTGCAAATCTGATCCGTAAAAAGGGTAGTGACGGTTCGGTGTTGTTCTCTGGCATGCTAACTCACACATATTTAACATTTATCTTATGGTTTCATTCATAGCATTTATATGTCTTCGTTATTTGACTGTTCCATGTGTTTGCATAACATTAAATTGCGGACGGTGATATATTGAATAATGTATATCGATAACACGACGATGTATAATTTCTTCACAGAAACGTATATCAAAAGTCTGCCAGAGAGGAAACATATTATGATTGAAAGGGGTTTATCAATACAGCTTTGTGATCTGAGTATATCCATCCCTGTAAGAAAAACAGCAAAAGGAACAAATTAAATATAGTCGAACGAGGAAACAAAATGTACAATGTCAATATATCATTTTGTATGTAGCGTGTCCCCAAAGATATGTTTGCACGGTTCCAGTTATTGCCTCTCCTAATTTACAGCTATATAAGCCTAATAAGCACGATATATTACTCTGTTACTGATGACGAGGTGTAAAACTTACCTTTATTAATGCTATCACAAATACATTATTCACTGTGTGACCAGTTAATGGAGTTACTACAACTACAGCATTCTATGACATTATGTATACAGGCTTGGTTGATTTTCTGAGCTGCTAGAAAACTGTTCAGACTAATCAATCCATTCACACTTGTCCACTTGCGACAGGTGTTAAATCCAATTCGTAAATCTTAGTGGTGAGAGTGTGACAAGCATTATGAGATCATCGATTACACTGGCAGTAAAAAGGTAGTTTTCAAATATGTAATTTAACACTAATCCGTCCAGATATTTCAATATTTGTCATGTATTAAACTCATGCATTTGTCTGATGAGAAATAAAGACGAATGGGTAATTCACATGGGAACGTTCAAATTATACGAAGGGCGTAAAAATGTAAATTGAATGGCCCAATGTAGGACAAATTCAAATGGAAATCTTACTAAAGGGCGCATATTCAAATGATACATTCATTAATATGATTATATCACAGAAAATAAACTAATATACAACATAGGTGTGAATTGTATTAATACTTCTGGGGGAGGAGAAGTTAAACCACATGACCATGTCAGGCAAATGACGAGGAGTTTAATTCGTTCTCTGATTTACAGGTTGTGTATATTGATAATGTTTATGAATCTTCTGTTACCATTAAAAATGTGGTAGCTCAAAATAGAAAGAAAAACAGAACATCCATCATGTTATGAAGAAAGTGATAAACAATGGGGTTCAGGTCACCTGACCGATAAGCCCATTTACTAGTTCAATAATATCAGTAAAACAATCCCACTACATTCATATGACTCTGGCAATACCAAAACTGTTACGCTAATGCGTGATCCAGCTCTGCGCCCCTCAATGCTACGGGGCGACTCATCAGGTAAAAGTTATACAACAATACCGCCCTCTAAAAGTTGACAATGATGTTTCCCTATTATGCACTAATAACACGGGTTGCTATAGTTTTTTAACCAATATTTCAAATGTCAAAAACTGAAGGACAACATGATCAAGTGTCACACATATATCATTAAAATGTATAATAACATCGGTGTTAAACATTGTTTTAGTAAAACATCTTTTAATTAATAATATGGACTGTAAATGTTCCACTTTACGTTATCATCGCTGAATTATGTATAATGAAACAATTATTTAGTACATTAAAGGAATGTTTAAATACAATTAGAAAGGAGAAGGCTTTGGTTTTGTAATGATTACATCAAGAGCATTGTTGAAGGCGATTTTACTGGATTGTCTAATTTACAATCACAATAAGGTCGTAATCACAATAAGGTTTATGTTAAGTATTGTCGTTTCAATATGTATTTTTCTTGCATATCCAAATATGTGCCTCTGAGTCGTGTTTACCCTACCACCGCAAAATAATTTAACAAATTGGGGTTCCCAATTAGTATATTAGACCTTGTGTTGTGCGTGGTATTCCAAATGCGATCATAATACGTGCTAGTACTGTGATTATATACCATAGGTGTTTGTTATATTCCTCTAAGGAGTATACTAATAAATCAGCTAACAACATATCAGTGGTCGGCCCTCACTCATAGTAAGTGTAATGGAATTGTTTCTTATGGACACTTGACAACTAGTTAAGACTAGTACTTTTATAGGCAATATTTACTGTAATGCTATGGAAAAACGTTAAGTGAACAATACCACATATAGCATTAATTTCCTAATAAAGTCATTACAATCGTCGTCGTCGGCAGTCCATCGATTTCGATGATGACTTGATGCTGAGGATCTGGCTTCAGCCGTTGCAGGTTCTGAAGTGCGCTGGTAAGCCAGCTTTTGATCGACAGCAGCGTCCACAGTGACTGCACTTGAATGTAGGGTTATTAGCCACATCTAGCATTAAGTTCCTAATAAAGTCATTAAAATACTGATATGTTGATGTGCACAATACATATGGGGGGGGGGGCGGAATATTTAAAATTAAATCACTTTCTCAACCGTTTATTTACATAAAAATGTACATGTAAACATTCCTTATTGTACTAACGCTGTATATTTATTAGTAACATACAGCGTATAAAGAAGATTAAAAAGTATACACACAACTTTAGTGACTAGATACGCCACAGAGACAAAAACGAGATTACATGATGATGATAATTTGTTTCCTTGCAGAGTATTATTGACTATTGAAACAGTGTAATACCGAAAGAAAATACAAGAATACTAACTCTCAAAACCCCGAACGATCAATAGCGTGATTACATATGAAACTGGAGGTCAAGTATGGTTACTAACAGTACTAATATAGGGAAATGATCGGCGACCAAACCGCAGTCATGACACGCTCCAAACATACATTTAATAACTTAGTTCCAGAAAATTTCACAAACTGCAACACCAGCCTCCTGAATGTCCATTAATCTCACTTAAACAAACGTGCATTTTACGTGACAAACCCCTCACCGCCTAAACGACAACTGAAAAACGGAAAAACACACACTCAACCTAAACCAAGCGAAAAGGACCCACCTCCCCGCCAAAAACATGCACACCTACTACCCCCTGAACTACAAAGTCACAGAAAGATGCCCCGAATACGTTGTCACAATATCCGCCCACTCAACACACCACCTGCTACGGAAAGTCAACTCGAATCTGAAGTCTCAAATAACCTTTCACGGCTGCCAGCAGAGTCTCACACGATCGGGCTTCTCCACGAAAAACAATATTGCACCTATTACGCCATACGTGTTTTTTTTTACTAAAGCGGAAATCAAATTCGTAAGCCCACCGACGGGGCAAATCGAAGGGTCAATCCCCTGTAACGCAGTCATGTCCGCATAACTAGAACGGTCCCCTATCTCCCGGTCTGCCAAACGCTTAAATCACTCTCACAGCTTGCGCAAAAAGTGACAACGCCACAAAAGGTGTACTACACTTTCAAGATCACGAAATGTATTGCCAAAGCCCCATGCGCGATTCTCCAACTCAAAGTCGCGTAGTCTGGCATCATGGAGTTGCGAATGCACGGAACGCAAGACCCCAGCGGAATGACGATTCTGTACCGGCATGTCCGATAAGAGCCGACTGTGAAAAATCCAGAGAAAACAAACTGTAATATATCCACTACGGAAAGCACAGCATTTAAAGACGTACTACTGTGGGGTTCTAAGTCACTAAACAAGTAAAGCAACCATGTAAATAGAAACGCAACAAATACGAACATGACAAACGATTATACTTTATCGCAGCAAACAGTTCCTTCAACAAAATGGACTTGATTGTTGTTGGCAGATGCACCATGCACATACCTCTATTTTCCATATTCTGATAAACCGTTGCACTCTTGACCAGCTTAGTCTTCCCAGACCACAACAGTGAAAACAATGTCCTTTCAAATCGTACCAGTACACGATTGGGTTTTGCGCACACGGTCCCAGGATAACACAATAAAAGCGCAATAAAGCTATAATGGTCACCTTTTTCAGGAGAGACAGGCAACGGTAACGAAACGTATGAAGTATGCCCTTAAAATTGTCGGCCTTCTCCGTAATATAATGTTATCGATACTGGCACTATTGCCTATTACTCCCCATTGACACTCAAGTAACATTGTACATTCCAGCACACCCTACTTCGACGATTTAACCCTGATCACCACCCAGGACGGCAGTATGTACCATTTTGAAAGTCTTCGACATGACTCGGTCAGAAGTCGAACCCCACCTCCCGATGCGATGCAGATAATCTAACAACGAGGTCACGTTGCGGATGGCCTTCTGTAATTGGTTTGTGTTTGGAGAATTTACATAATGTATAGTACACATATTAGGCAATAAAAGCTGAAGGATTCACGTGGGCGCCACAATACTTTGATTAGCGGAGAGTTTTTGTTGGGCAATATTAAAAAGAGCACACACTATCAATACATAAGATATGTGACGTCACATAACATGGTTACAAATCTTGGATTACAAATATAAAATCCATATGAATATATAAGACTTGTGACGTCACATAACATGGTTACAATTCATGGATTACAAATATGAACTCAATATAAATACATAAGACAAATTTGTCAAGGAAAACTGGTGTTGAATTTCCTCCCTTTATCTAATATAATGCTAATATGGAGCTAAAGAGACCAGTTTTTATATAATTATTATATAGCTTCATATAGTAGTTTTTATATCGCTATTATATTTTATAGAACGATAACCTTGCTCATTAGGTCTCAACGAAGAAGTTGACATCATCATCAACGTTATATTAAAGGAGTATACCATATTTATAAACGTGTTTTGGGTTTCGTTCTTCCTTCCTTCTTCAAACGGCAGTGCAATTAGTAACCGATGCTCGTAAAACATATAAGTCATCTTGGTTAATAAACTGAAGTGAGCCAGAATAGGTCGCCTACAGGTTAAAAAAATGTAATTACAGTAAAAATATTTCACAGGTTGAATAATTTCAGATTGTACAACTAATACGCTAATGTTTCCCTCTACTGAATGGGATGAGTGGGTAGTGGGTGTATGTGTGTATGTGGGGTGGGTTTTACTCCATTCAAATATTAAGAAGGTTAAATACAATATAAAGATAACTTACCTTGGGCAGGTAGCCTGGATTATATTGCTTCTCGAAGTGTTTGGTTTCTATGAATATTCAGATATAAAGATTTGTTAATGATAATGATTTTTTTATCATTGTCAATTTTTGTGCATTTTCAGCAGTCGCTCGCATTTTGTCAAGTATCATTGGTGGAAGTTCATATTTAATTACCTGCTACCAATATAAAGCTAAGGGAGCATTTTGATACATTTATTATATAATTCAATTAAAATTAAAGGTGAAGCAATCCGAAGAATCATCTTTATACTATGTCACCTTCATATGTATTAATGGAGACGTAATACCTAGCATAAACTTTACATTATGTCATCAGAGATATTTGTTATTAACAACACAACGCCACCCTCGCAGCATTAAAGAAGTTCAAGTAAACTCAAACATCGTGTTTTTCTTGGATGATGAACAACTAATGAACAAATAATTTTCTTTTCATATTTTCATGGCGGCATTGTACAGTGCTGATAATAACAATACTCCCAGTATTATTCGATGTAATAATTTACCTTTATAATTTGCCAAGTGTTATCATCTATATGATATATGTTATTAAAGCGAGCGGGGTTAAGTCCCCTTTAATGGCTGTGTAGGGGAATTGTTCATCATTATCATCTCTATGACATAGGTTAATGATGATGGTTGCGTTTATGTCTCTTTAATGGCTGTTTGGGTAGTTGTTCATCATTATCATCTATATTACATATGTTAATGATGAAGTTTGGGTTTATATATAATTGTATAGAAATGTTATAGAGTTCTATAGAAATGTTTAAAAGGTTTGATATAATTCTATAAAAACTCATCTTTTATATAGAATTTTATTAAAAAAACCCATGTGTTACAACATTGCGTATATATTCTAGTGTTTTTAAAGACTTCTAAATATTAAATATGATCCTACAAATATTCTATAGAAGTTTAGAAATCTATAGACATTTTCTAACATCTATAGAAATCAATCAATTCCAATAACAATTTCACAATTTATATGAGTGTCCTTAATTAGAGTAAGTAAGTGTTAATTGCGTTGTGGTTTGTGCACTGGACGAATTAAAATTGGTATGGAAATTCAGCTAATGAAAAAAAAAACTTTCACCCTACAAAATTTCTATAGAAAATCCTATAGAATTATATAGAAAATCCTATAGAATGTATATATAATTCTACATATCCTATGGAAAATCGTATAGAAAGTCCTATAGAATTTCTATAAAATGTCTAACGCAAATCCTATAGAATGTCTATAGAAAAATCTATAGAATTGTATAGAAATTCTACAAAAAAAATCTATATAATTTCTATATAAATTCTATAGAAAAACTTTTAATATATATTGAGTAATTTGAATAATTGATGCTAAATGTGCAATATGTACTTTTAGTGATTAATTTGAGTAAGTATGTATCTAATTTATCATAATTGATATTGGAATTTGTGCAATGAACATGATAGTATATATTTATTGTGTGTAAATTATTGTTTACGTATGTAATGTAATGTAATGTATTAACTTATTGTATATCGCACTACACGTAGCGTCTCAGTGCGCTTCACATAAAAACAAATTAACTGAAATATTACAAAGTATAATTAAGATGCTACAACAATAGGTAAAATACTAAAATTACTTTAAAATATTACTAAAAATATTAAAAAGAACGTACAATAGTTAGTATGATACATATTAAACAATTCATAAGGGTAAACACATTACAAACTAGTGTATTAAAATGAAAAAAAGAAAAAAGAAAAAAGGAAAGCAAAATTCTTAAAAAAGATTTTAAAGCAAGAAGGTTAAAGCAACACTTCTTCTGAATTACACATATTAAGAAGTGATCACCGTATATCCTGCAGTATTATATATGATCAAAACAGATTTTTAAAAATGCATTGATACTGTTTTCTTTTTTTGAACGTGGCCTATATGCAGTAATTTTTGCAATAAAGCTAATTTATATTACCACATGCTAACAATATCAAAGGCTATAAAAGTTGATGCAGAGTCATATAGTTAAACTACACAATTATTATCCTCCATGTGGCTATAACTCTGACATTTATAGGACAAATTTGGGCACAAACCATTTTCCCTATAGACCTGTGTTTGCTAACCTAATTAAACGAAGTGCATGGCACAGTACTTTTGACGTTGATTATAACTTATACATATAGGTTATGATTATAAATTTAAATATATAGTGGTTATACTGTAATAATATATTTAGTATATAGCCTACATTATATTTAGTATGCGTAACCGATATATGATTGATTATAACTTACGATATATAATGGTTATGATTATAAATTTAATATATGATATAAATAAAAAAAAACATTATAGGTTATGCGTAACCAAATTTATATTATCTAAAAACCTATATATTTGAAGTAATGATTTTGTCGTTATAAGAACGTGCCAAGTGTGACAAATTTACCAAGATATATCTTGATTATAACAAAAATATCGTAAACTATAATGAGATATGGTAATGTGGACTTATATAATTAGTATGTTGTACATGCATACCAACATAACGAGATAGGATTTTTCATTGTTTAAGTTTGAAAGAGTGGTGCGTGTTAACAGGGAGTAGCCTATAGCTGCATGTCCACGTGTTTTCGTTCGGTTCGAGGAGGGGGGGTGTGTTGT
>WXZC020001032.1:0-10118 GCA_011317855.2 Paelopatides confundens | reverse complement strand
GCATCCGAACTGTGTAACTCAAACGTCAAAGACTAACCGAATTCGATTCGCGCAATGTATGCCGGGAAAGATCGCGGACTCAACCAATATATGACAACAAAGTGCTACGAATTTCTCTACATAAATTTATTAGCTTTTAATTCTTACTTTAAAAAAATATTAATGTACATTAAAAAGAAAGCTGTGTTTATTACATCAAATAGTTTTGGTTATCGAGGTGAAGTAAATTATCATCAAAGTAAAGTAAACTTTTACCTCGAATTTGTAACCACGGTGAAATTTCCCGGCATACATTGCGCGAAGCGAATTATCGGCGCGTACGGTACAGCTAGCTACAGTACGGCATCATACATGTCCTATGCATTTGTTGTCTTTGTTGGCATAATTATGGCTGGTCAATCTCGCAAAAGAGGAGAATATAAGAAATATTTCGAACCACAAAATCCTGCCGACGTTCCGCGTTCAACTTTTTACAGTTTGGGCCTTCATACAGGCACTAACCAAGACCGTCGATCTCAAATCGAGCAAGACCTACCATTTTTGGATGATGAACAACATGAATGCCAAGACCAAGGCCGAACGACGTACGGTGCTACTGCTGCTAGTCCCCACTCTCAGAGTCAGAATAGTACGCAAGAACATCACGATTTATTTATGTACAGTTCCGACGGTGGAGAACAACCACTACAAGCCGTAAGTTGATGTTTTTGACGATTATTTTGATAAGTGGCATTACCAGACAGTTCAAAATAAGTGAAAGTATGTAGGCATGTAGGCAACAAGTTCCATCCTATGGAACGCCGAAATCGACACTTTTCGATGATGGCTACTATTTTGGTGATCACCAAAACAAACTTGATGAATGCATAACTAAAGGTGATGTGATACAATATTGTGTGACAGTGGCATGAATTTATGTAATGACGAAGCAAATCGATGTCATTGTGGCGTAAAATGATGTTGCAATGACACCAATACCTTTGATGACATGTAACTTAGTTCAAATGATGACTAGGCATAGGCCTACTACAACCGATTTAAGTGGTTTGTTACCCCCTGCCGGACACCGGTTGTCCGAGAGGGGGAACATAGGGGGAACATGCCCACCCCAATGGTGGCACCAGGATTTTGGAGTGTGGGCGAGACAACAATCGTACAGGGGGACACAGCATTCCGTCCAACAAGGACATTTTCTTAGTTTTTGGTTTCGATGCTATTATCCGGAGCCTATGCAGTCCTGATGGCATATATGCGTGTGCTAACAACACATTGAATACGTGTCTTCTGTGGTACACAAATAGCCCATGTACCGTAGATGTGCCTATTGTTTTTGATAGTGATATCATGCATATTAATGAGTGTAAAAATGTTGAAATGGTCATATTTTTACAGCTGAACATCTGTTTTCTTTCACATGTGGATTACTTATGTTGTTAACTAGCATGTATGTCCATGATGTAAAAATGCTGCAGTTCATTAATATGCATGGTGGGTGGGGCTTCTTAATGTAATTTTTCCAAAAAAAACTTGTAAATACTGTATCTATTGAACTGTAAATTGCATTCATGTCCTTTGGTGATAAACACATAGCCCATGGACCATAGATGTGCCCTATTATTTTTGGTAGTGATGATATGCATATTAATAATGAGTGGACATGACTTAATTGAAAAATATCTGTTTTCTTTCACATGTGGCTCAATTTGTTGTTAAATAGTGCATATATACAGTATGTTTAAGTTATCAAATCTTCATTACTATGTATGGTGGTGGGTCTTAATGTGATTTGTCCAAAACGAGACAACTTTTGTCAAAAATAATCCCTTCAACACATCAAATGACTAATTACCCAACAATAATTATGAGCATTTGGAAGGATAAGCATTTTGTTCTACAATACTTTAACCACCCATGAAAGATTTTTGAAACTAGCATACCTAATGTCTCATTTGGGTTTCATGCCAATGAACTAGCTTAATAGATTTGGAAACAGTGGAACAAAATGTTATTGAGAGAGTGAGTACACTGCTTTACTGTACAGCCAATGGATTTCATTTTGTAGGCCCAAAATACAATAAACCTGTCAGCCAGCTCATAATTTCCTAGACTAAACAGGGTGCTAAACTGGAACTGCATATATATACCTGGTTAAGGTCAAGTAGTGACAGTTGATAAAAATAACTTGAAGTACAGTACCATGTAACCACCAATGAAACTTTGAAATCTGTTGGCAATTTTTGGACACAAGAAATATGTTTAGTTGCTGTGTTCCTGTATACATTACAGTACTGTAACATGTACTGAGAGATGTAGCAACAGAGAGGTCTAGAAGCTAGTCCCTACAAGTTTCTGCCATATGTGGCTGGTGTGGTGGTGTCACCTTGTATGTATTTGAAAAGTAGGTTTCATAATTGCATTGAAGTAGACTATGATGCTGGTGCAACAGAGGGAGGTGAGCGCAGATCACACAGAAAATTCCCATGTTTTTATTAAAATTGTACCGATGTGTCATTATTGCAGATGACGGTAAAAGTGTTAAAAGCTAAAGGAAAAACCCTGCCTCACGCTACCCCCTCAACATTTCTCCTCGTATTTGGGTGAAAGCCTTGCAGGGGCCCAGAGGTGAAGTCCCTGTCTGCAGATATTTTAGGGTTTTGTGTCTGGTCAAAAAGTATATGCTTTTAGACCACAATATTAGGGCATGGTACTATGTTGGGTCAAATTATGTAGTCTGGAAGATGATGCTTTGGTCGGATCAGCAAATTAATATTTTTGTGTCCAACGACTTCAAGCGGCGTCTGACAGCAGGGGGGCCACTTTTGTCTGATTGAGGGATTTCCCCCTGGCCAACCCGCTGAATCTAGTCACAGCCCATAATTTCAGTTCAATTGTTTTTCAAAGTTGAGAATGCACTAGAACACAATTTCGAAGTCTTGTAAAAACCACAAATACATGTCTGGTTTTTAGGATTAGCCTAGTAAAGAATTCCTTTTCCTCATTCATTTATTAGGGACTGCTTGATGATCCAGCCACCCCTCAGTCTGATATTTTGTCATCGGCTGAAAGTTCATCCCAGAATGAAGCAGAGTACTTTGACTATGAAGATGATGAAGTGGTTGGTGGGATGAAGGGCAGTTCAGATGGGAGTGATGGGGAAAGCGATGGAGATAGCGATGGAGATAGCGATAGTGATGGTTCAGATGGTGTTGACCAAGCCCAATGTCATTTCTTTGCGCAGGATGCCTCATTGAATGAAAACCTATGTGAAGGAGTCCAGACCACAAAGGCTGAAGTAATTTTAATGATTTTATCATTTGTTATGCGTCATTCTTTAACATCCACTGCTCTAGTAAATTTACTACAGCTTGTAAATGAAATTATAGGGAGAAATGCATTGATGGCTTCAAAGTACTTATTTCAAAAAATATTTTACCAGAAAACATATTTTTCATTTCACTTTTATTGTAAATTTTGTGACGGTTATGTTTGTTCATATGGTAATCAAGACAATGTTGAAGTTCCTTGCCCATATTGTACTAGGCAATGTAAAGTCAAAGATTTATCAGAAGGAAACTTTTTCTTAACAGCTGCACTTAAAACACAATTCCAAGCCCTTTTCCAAAATCCTACAATAGCAAATAATCTTGACTATGTACACACCAGGAACAAAGAAAATGATGATTGTATTGAAGATATTTTTGATGGCATTGCATATCAACAACTATGTCAACCTAACAAACCTTTGTACAACCCTAATAATTTTTCATACACCTTCAATTCTGATGGAATGCCAATTTTTACGTCATCCAAATTTTCACTATGGCCTATTTTTTTAATGATTAATGAACTGCCACCAAAAATCAGAAAAGAAAATTTAATTTTAGCAGGTGTTTGGTTTGGCAAAACTGAACCAAATATGACAGTATTTCTGAACCAATTTGTTAAAGAAGGAAAGAAACTTGCTGAAGAAGGGGTAGCTTGGAAAAGGAATGGGGTTAATGTTACAAGTAAGCTCTATGGTGTTTGTTGCTGTGTCGATGCTCCGGCACGTGCTCAAATGCAAAATACTGTCAGATTTAATGGGTACCATGGCTGTTCCCAGTGCTATCACCCTGGAAAAATAGTAGATAGGGTAGTTAAATACCCTATTGATGTTTGTCAGTATACAGATAGGAATGATGAGGAGATTCTTAGAGATATGCAGTCAGCTCTAGAACAGGGGAGGCCTGTTAGAGGAGTGAAGGGTCCTAGTGCCCTTCTCAATTTACCACATTTTTCAATTGCAAATGGGTTTCCCCCAGATTTTATGCATTGTCTACTATTAGGGGTTGCAAGACAGATGAGTGAGTTGTGGTTTGACTCTCCTGCAGTTAGCCCATACTACATTGGTTCTCCCAACAATCTACAGATCATCAACCAAAGATTGCTTCAGATTCAGCCTCCAGCAATCATTTCACGTACCCCTCGACCCATAACAGAAAAAAAGTACTGGAAAGCTAGCGAGTGGTGCAACTGGCTGTTGTATTTTGCTTTGCCATGCCTAACTGGGGTGTTACCTGAACAATATTTCACACATCTGTTACTCATTGTTGCAGCCTCATTCACTCTTCTCCAGAAATCTATTTCCATTGGAGATGTAAACAATGCTGATAGAATGTTTTTGTCATTTGTAGGACAATTTCAATTGTTATATGGTGCAAAGGCCATGACTTTTAATGTACACTCACTTTTGCATCTAGCAAAGACTGTGAAACTATGGGGACCACTATGGGCACACTCTTGTTTTCCATTTGAAGCTGCCAATGGTGATGTCAAAAAGCTTCTGAAAGGTAGCAAAGGCATCATGACACAAGCTATGGAAAAGTTTTTACTACTGAAGACATTGCCTTCATTTTGCAATGAATATAATATTTCAGCTAGAGTAACTTGTTTTTGCAAGAAAACACTGAATACATGTGAACCACTCCCCACTGAGAGACTGGGAGATACTGACATATTTGGAGTAGGACATGCTGTGGATCTCTCACCTGCAGAGCAGATCGCTTTGTTGGAAATAGGTCACAACATTGTTGATGCCCAAGTGCTTTCCTTCAACAAAATAAAAAAGAGAGGATTCATCTTCACATTCACAAATCTACCAAGAGAAACAATACCGTATTAGCCTTATCTGAAGAGCGATTTGGAGAGATTAAGATTATTTTACTGAATGGAGAATGTGTCATTCTTTTCAGAGAGTTAGTAGTGGATAATGATGCTATTTTTGAAGACAGATATTCAGAAGCCATTGTCAAACATATAAAACAATGTACATTTTCAAATAATGTTAGTGCAGTATCTAGTAGTGAGCTACTGGCAAACTGTATTTATATTAAAATTGGAAACATATCATATTTATGTGAATTTCCGAGTTACATGTCCATATGCTGAATTTTATACTGCATGGTATTATTGCGCTGTTCAGAATTATGAAGAGCGTACAATCCGTACACTAGTTTATTGCACCTCCCTCTCCAAAAGTGTTGTTACTGCATAATAGTAACACTAGAAATGATGAATTCATTATAGGGTGTGGCTGCTGCAATTTCACTATATAAGTAGCTCAAACACAGTATATATGTTGTCTGTCATACTTGGTGGTTAGATGCCCCATAGTGAGTACAGACTAGTATTAATTAATGAGAGGTGTGGATAACATTTCATGTCAGTTCGGTTTGTGTATACTGTACTTGTTTATTTGCATAAAGTTTTAATGCTTGTTTTTACTTTTGGTGGATTTCGTGCTTTTAAAACAAGACTCAATATATTAATTACTACAGTAGCTGTAGTAATGAAGTTGTTTGGATGTCTAGGGGTGTGCTAAATCTGATATTGTGACTTTGCATAAGGGGGCTGGGGCAACTAATTTTGCTAAAATAGTTTGTAAACATGGGTACATGTTACTCCACAAAGAATGTCTGATGTATATGTCTTACTTGGTTGCTAGATGTCCCCTAATAGTGAATATAAGAAATTTACTGATATTGGTATGGCCAGTTGGGGTCTGGATGTAACCCCCACACCCCTTGTGAAGGAAGGGCATCTGAGGCGTAAAATAATTCGCCAAATCAAAAATGGTGATCACACCAGATCATCGAACGTCTAACCCGGCATAATGGGAAAAACGGACGTAAAACCGTAAAGAGAGAAGAGAGAGATTGGTGTTAATAAAAATGAATGACATAGCTAAAATTGTAAACATCTTGAAATGTCAGTAAGGCTGCTACCAGGCTTAAGTGTGGTGCAAGAAGAATGATTTTGTTCATATAGTTTTATTATTATGAGTGGGCGGACCAATATGATTTCACAAACATATGGCATTAAACATGGTGCAGTAAGTTACTCAACGAAGAAGTGTTGGGTGTCGTATGTTTTACCAATATTTGAAAAGAAACCGTCACAGTAGTGGAGTTTATATTTTACACACAAGTAATATGCGCACTGGTGGGAAAGAACCCCCAACCCACCATTACAATGTTTTGAGTCCTCCATCCCCTTCTGGTTCTGTTGTCATACTTGGTGATTAGATTCCCCATATTAAGTATAGACTAATATTAATTAATGAGTGGGCCGGGCTAAAGTATGATGTAGATAACATTTCATGTCTGTTTGATTTCATTTATGCTCATTTTATTTGCATGTTGTTTTAATGCTCAATTGTTCTGTTATTTTGCACAGCTTCTTGAGCAGTTGCTTTTTGACTTTATATTACCTGTAATCAGGTGTTTGGATCTCTAGGGGTGAACACAATCTGATATTCTGACTTTGCATAAGGGGGCTGGGGCAACTAATTTTGCTAAAATAGTTTGTAAACATGGGTAAATGTAACTCCACAAAGAATGTTGAATGTATGTCTTACTTGGTTGCGAGATGCCCCTTGATAGTGAATATAAGAAACCAATTGATTTTGGTGTTAATAATGAGTGGCAGAGCTAAAATGGTAAAAATCTTGAAATGTCAGTAAGGCTGCTTGCTACCTTGAGTGGTATAAATATGATTTTGTTTATGCTGGGAGTTTTGGTGTAATAAATTTGATATTGTTAATATTATGAGTGGGTAGCCAATATGATTTCACAAAATATGGCATTAAACATGGTACAGTAACTAAACAAGGAAATGTTGGATGTCACATATTCAACCAATATTTGGAAAGAAACCATTGTGCACTTGTGGGGAAAGAACCCCTAACCCACCATTACATTCTTAGAGTCGCACCCTTAATATGACAGGGTATTATGGACATGTAATTTGACATACATTATTATATATCTTTCATGGCAATGTGCAGTTATTTTGAATATTTTCAAGAATATGAACACCAGATAGAAAGATGAAATATACTCTTTATGTTGTAATTCAATTTCCTCTTCTCCTTGACTTACTTTCCTGTAAGATTATAATGCATGCATGTACACTGGTTGGTCAAAGGTGTTTGCTTGAATATCTGAATACCTAGTCACCATTGAAGACTTTGCAGTATAATTTAAAAACAACTGGGTCAACATTTCAGCTCAATAACTTAACCAACTATTGAAATTTAATGGATCAGATGAATATCAAGTACAGGGAAAGAGAGGACCCATTACCACTGTTGCGTATAACCTGATGGATCCATGTAGAGGTCAAGGCCTCTCCCAATATACCAGATTTAACACAATAATTGTTTCTCATTCTTAATATGCACTTAATACCTCCCACCCCCCACTCTTTTAAAATATTACCCGGGAACCACCAGTGGTTGGAAGAAATACAAGCTGCAACTCCCCGACACGAAGAAAGACGACAGAGAATGAGAGGTCAATCTGAGGGAATAGCGACTAAATAATATATATATAGTAACACCAAATGGGTCCCAACTGTGACCAGTTTGAATTGTAGATTCCCAGTTTGGACCAGTTGGCAATCCCAACTGGGATGAACTGTCCGATTGCTCCAACTGTGACCAGTTTGGAAGTATAGCATATCCCAGTTTGGACCAGTTGATCCCAGTTTGGAACAGTTGGAAATCCCAACTGGGATGAACTGTTTTTTCCTTCTGGGTCACTATGTCTCTTGTTTGGCAATCAGGAAAGCCGTCCAAATTTACATGAAGTATGTTTACTCCCGATTTACTCTTCTGTAAACTTATCATCCAAAGGGTCCGTATTGAACGTAATGTGGGTTCAAAAATAATATACGGATTGTCGCTCATATGTCATGGTTTGCTCAACTAACACTACAACATTCACAGCAATCATAATTTGGCTACAAGACTGACATATTAGCTCGTTACTCATACTTCGTGATTTGCTCGACCCTCCAGTCTTCAGTTTACAGTTACAACAATCCCCCTGTGAAGTTATCCTATTGATTTCAGCTTCAACTGGACATCACTCATCCATATTTACACTGGACCAACCTTTATCAGTGAGTAGCATTTCTTGCTCCAATAATGAATGAACATGATACTTACCTATAATTTACACATGTCTGCAGTATGGGTGTTTGAGCTCATTCTTTACTGGGCAGGGCTCAATTTTGACTAAAGGTTTGATAGTACTATACCCGACATGCTATTTACCTTATGTTATACCTGAAGAATTAATTGACATACGGCAGACTAATCTACAGTTGGCTATTACTATAACCTAGCACTAGGCATGACATAGCAATAGTAACCTACAACAATATGCAATTAATGCATGTCAAGGGTCGGCTACATGATACATATTAAGATGTAGCCCAAAGTAATGCAGGTAAGAGTAGGACTAAGCTATGCCTAGTAGGATAAGCAACTTACCCGTGGCATAGTACTCAGTCATAGGGTCGGCTACTGTAGGCTATGTATATCCGTAGCATGTGAGGCTTAAGATAGGCCACTAGCCTATACCGATCATTTCGCCTCAACCAGTTCACCCCCTCCCCCAACCAGTATGTCATACGTCGCCCAAAATTTAAATAACCCTATAATAATTTAATATATTCCGTTCATACTGTATAACGTTATTATTGTCAAAATACGGTGCGCTACAACTGCCAACTTAGTATTGCTAGTCGACCAAGGTAATCTTTGTAGCATCCTACTGTGTATACAAAATGTTTAGATTGTTTTACTACTGTTGACCTCAACTAAACTTTGACCTACATAAGAATCAACAGGTTCTACTCACTATGTAAACCTACCTACTAAAGTATGAAATTTGGACAAATTGCTTTTCGAGTTATAGTGTTTACGAGCCAAGGCGTCATACACACACGCAATCCTGACCAAATAAAAAATCGCCCTATTAAAGCATTGCAATTTTCTCCTACAATACTTACTAAAACTATTAAAACTTAACTCAATTTATTTGAAAACCATTTTTAAAAAATGTGGTGTTATTAGCTATTTGCACTTTTAAACTGCTGCACAAAAATGTATCATTCAATTTGTTTGTACTTGGAAATATACTAACATTATTTTTAACCCCAAAAGTGTCACCTGAAAAATATAATACTAGAATCTGTTTACTTCATGAAGCCAAATCAACATCAAGGGAAGGGAATTTTCTTCCGGTCGTGATGCTTTCAAACTTTTAGAAAAAACTTTTAAACCAGACTCAGCAACGATGTAAGGAAGTTTCATTCCAGTCGTGTTGCTAACAAATTGCAAAAAGAGAAGTACAGCTTAATGTGGTAATGTTTCAAATGAGGTACTGGTGGGACGTGTATATGGGGTGTTTCCGTCCAGTTGTTGGGGTTTGGTTGAGACTTGAGTGCATACTTTAGTTGTCTGTGAAATCGTTCAACCAAACCATTGGCTGATGGATGGTAAGCAGTGGTGCGAGTACACTTAGAACCCATTAATTCGCTCAAGTGCCGAAATAAGGATGACTCAAATTGAGCACCCCTATCCGTAGTGATGATCGATGGTACGCCGAACATTGCTACCCATGGTTGAATAAAAGCTTTGGGTACAGTTTCCGCAGTGATGTTAGGAATATGTATGCCACCCGGCCATCTGGTAAAGCGATCTATGACTTAACAGGTAAGTATACTCGTTAGAAGGCGGAAAAGGTCATACAATGTCAACATGGACATGACTGAAACGTGAACTATAGGTA
>WXZC020001031.1:0-10119 GCA_011317855.2 Paelopatides confundens | reverse complement strand
ATATATATATATATATATATATATATATATATATATATATATATATATATATATGTAATTATTATGTCTCTTTCGAGTATGACATAATTAGAAACTCATCAATGGCGGCCTAATAAGTTTCTGCTCACATTTGTCATATTGAAGAACTTTCGGGTTACTAACTGTGTCAAAGAATATTGGAATATCCGCTGACCCTTACTTATTTTCCACTTCTAACCTAACATTTGGTGTTGGATTTCCGTTAGTCATGCACTCAATCGTCAGTCGGCTATATGTGTCAATTGTTACAGAAGTGTTCTATGTTTGTGTTTCTCCCAAAACTTTGAACTGAATACTTGGTTCATCTGTATGTGTACAAAAGAAGAAAACACTAATTTCATCATGTTCAATGTTGAAAATAATATATATTGGGAGTTGGATGATCAGGTGCACGTTACACTACATAGATGGGTTCAGACGGCATAATATACACTGCGATGAGTATAACTACAGTCATGTTTTGTAATATGAACACATTATCAAAACAATGAAAACAGGATCACCTCTTTTTGGTAGATGGGGGTAATATCAACAAAATAAACATCATCAAATGGAATAATTTGCAGATATTCGAAGTCAAAGAAAGTGGTTTTGAAAATATCAATATAAAGCATTATAGTATATTATCAATAAAGTAGATATGGTATTATATATGAGTTTGAGGTAGCATCATCGTGTTTGCCGCTATGAAATATTACATTGTGGGTAGCAAAAAACTACATTCCTGATATTCAGATGTGAACAGTGGAGTTTAATTGATAATATCACAGCGAGTTGGATTATAGTTTCCACGTCTTTATGTAGTACTATTATATTTCGTAGCTAATGTAGTCACGGAACACAGTTTTATGCCAAATATTACTTCCACATTTCATGAATATAAGTGAATATTTAACATCAATTCATCCAAAGGTATGGTTATCACCTTATGAGTTCAGGTATACTAGTAAGTTGTTGGCAGAACTTGCTAAAATCGGCCAAATCAACACCGTATCGGTCGATTGGATACCACAGCTTACATGTTAGGATATATTCAAATGGAACGATGTAATAGACCGAGCTACAGTATTTCGTGAAAATTTGACGTCTTTTTTTGCATACCATTGTTACTTTCTTTCTAGTTTAGTATATATCGGCGTGTAACTTTCAAAAGCGCTCACAATTTCAGATAATATCATCATCTTATGCATTAACTGACGTTTTTAATTGATAATATGATACAACCATCTTATACATCTTTGTCAAGTAAACAATCAACTTCGTTCAGATTAAAAATATTGTTGCCAGAATTGAGTTCCAAAAATGAGTAGGTTGTATGAAATGGTAAGAAACGGCAAGTCAACTAAGTTAATTACAAGCAACGAAATCCATTGTGTAGTACAGTGGATATGTTCTAGTTTGTGAATTTAACAATTAAACCAGATTTCACACATTAATATGGAGTCTCCCTGTGACGCAGACAGGCACCGCGTGAACCACACAGACGCGCCCAAAATATCATTGCCTACTCCAGGCCTACACCATAAAATATCACATTACACATACATTGCACCTACCAAAATAAAGGATGTATTTGTTATCTTTACGCGCTGGAAAATTACATTTTGTGAAGAGGTGAATGAACTATGGTTGTTTGTTGAACTTTAAAGTATATTTCGTTACAATATGATGGGCAAACGAATACTATATTCTGGCCGGGAAAGTATTACAGGATGTGATCGAAATATTCTGAGCAGGGTGATGGTGGTGGACAGTATATATGGTATCCCCCTCGAATACTTGTTAGGTTTCTTAGTAGTTTTTAAACCGTTTGCAATATATTGGTTTGGGTATTTACGAGCAACACCTAAATTGCATGATTCTATCTAGTCTATATAATTCAATTTGGAGATATTTTAGCGTTAGTTTATGCAGCTGGGGTCGCGATCCTGGTGGCCCGGTCACGGTCATGTTTCAATTATATTTTGGAAAGGAATCAAGAGCGCGGAAGTGCCGACTTTAGGCCCCAACACGGCTTAATACTTACTTTCTTGCCTGCGTCTCCTGACCGAAGAACGGGCACACATTCCCTTACTAGAAGAGGACTCTCTAGCGTTGGGCTCTGATAACGTAATGAGAGTCTGTGTGAGTGTACTCGCTAAGGCGGCAAGAAGAGTGGACGCCGCTCTTGGGAAGTGAGGAGCCTGGGCTTATTTCTCGAAGGAAACTGGGTGTCAATGAATACAAAGCACAGCGGCTTACTTCATACCGCAGTGGGGTGGGTGGTGCGAATGTTGCACAGCGTAACTATAGAGGCTCGTAAATACCCAAACCAGTAAGGTTTGGGGGAATTTACATCACCTATCTAAACTTACACTGGTCAACATCTAAATATGCACAATGGCACATTTAAACTGGCGGGCGGCCCGTACGAAGTTTAACGATGTGCCAGGGCAGCTATGTTGAAGGCCGCCTCGGGCGCGAGAGTACCACATAGGTAGCAAGCGAATGTAGAGGGTGCCTTCCGTTCTGCCGCCTTCATGATATCGTAAATGGGCAGGAGCTGCGTAAATAGCTCCTGGCGTTTACCACCGGACCTCATGTGCCCGCGCTTTACGATGGGTATGCGGCGAGATCAATTCCGACAGCCATCACGAAATGGTATCTTTAGAGGCAACCGTATAATGGATCAGAAGAAGGACGAATAGCCTCGTGGAGGCTCTAAGAGGCCTGACTCTATGTAGGTACCATTTAAAGTATTTTACTGGATACCAGAACCTCTCCTTGGCGATGGAGGAGAAAACCCTTAATCTCGGGGATGAAGATGCCCCGCGGAATGAAGTCAATGGTCTGTTTTTTTTATTCGGAATACTGGGTATGGAACCAACCTGACCTCATGCGCTTCGAATCTCAATAGACCGGCTTCACTCACCGAAAAAGGCTTGAAGGCAGCCCAGCGTCTGGTTGAAGCTGCCGCTGCTACTGGTAGTCAAATCCGGCAAGTAAGCCTGCGCTAAGGTTCAACAGGGATGCGTGAGCGCCTCCAAAAACTGCGTTTATGGAACAGGAAAGGGGCTAAGGTTCGTGAAACATGAAAGTGGACATGACCCTAATCAGATGCGCCAGGGCACTATTGTTGCTCAGGGAAAATCCATCTGGGAAACCTTGATGGTTAGCGCCGATGCCTGACCGGTAATTCCTGAAAGGGCTAACCTGCTTGTCAAAGAGGGTCTTCAGGAAGGAGGAGACCTGTGATAGAGGCGCACTACTGGGAGTAGTTTCGTTCTCTGCGCTCCAGTGACCGAATCTTGACAGTCGAGAATCGTAAGTTCGGAAGGTAGAAGGTTTCCTCGACCCGGCCGCCAAGGAGGAAACGCAAACAGAAAGTCCGCGTGCTCGAATGGAACACCAGCCAGCCTCCATGTAGAAATGGGGCACGCTGCCCATAACCGACCTGGGAGACCAGGTTTGGGCAGTCGGGGAACAACCATGGACGGTCCACTGTGAAATGGAGAAGCAGGGAAGACACGACTGACGTGGCCAGAGTGTGGCTCATAAGAGGATGAGCATCCTCGATGTTCTGAACCTGTTGACCATCATATGAACCATCCTCAACGGCGGGAACGCGGGAGCGTCCAGGACGTACCGGAGAAGAAAATCGAGTCCGTCGCCGAGGCCTGGGCATGTAAGGTCCGGGAGCAGAAAGTTGGCAACTTGGCGTGTTCGATGTTACGAAAAAGTCTACTAGGGTCATCTAGAGACAGAATAAGTCACGTCGCACACCTGGGTGCTAGCTCCCACTCTCCTTGATTCACTCGGTAATGTGGGAAGCCCTGATGAGGAAGTGGTGCTACCGGCTGCACATAAGAGTGGAACATGTTACGCGATATATTCTAAGGGAGTGAGTCCCACTGTATGTTGATACAGACTAGTGCGGTACTACTGTAGGTGGAAACTGTCAGAGACTTGTCTGGTACTAATTCCTTCAGAAGTTTGACGGCTTTCGCCACTATCCCCAGTTCCAGAATGTTTACGTGCTTGTTTCTTTCCTGTCAAGACCACTGTTCCGAGAGGGGATATATTCGCAGAATCACTCCACCCACAGAGGTGGAAACTGAGAGCTCTTCCCGCTGGACTATGAACGCGACGCCTTCGTCGAGGTTGGCCGCAGGAAGAAGGTGCGCCGGAACATCGGGCTCTCACACGGGGCTGCTTTTCTTACCACACACTAGTGGAGGAGCATAGAAGCTCAAGCTCAGGGGCCTCCCTCTGATGTGGGCTCTCTTCGTCCGTATGGCGGAGCTGCCCACCTGAACGGTTCGCGTTTAGTACAAGGTATACACGCCTGAGCCCGAGGGTTCCGTCGAGCTTTATTGGCAGGGACCGGTTCCAATTTCGGACACAATAGGGCTTGGTTGCTTCCTGATGCCGCTTAATCTCTTCCGACAGCAGGGCAAAAACTGACTGCTGGAGTCGGGGGTAGGTTCGGCGAAGATGTCAAGGACAATGTCCCGTCGCGTCTCGAATTTCATGAGGACATCACTGGCCAAAGGACCCATCGGATAAAGGGTGTTTGCTAAACAGCTCCGATGTCAAGCACTGTTCAGCTTGAACAGTATTGCGAATTTCCTATGAGAACGTCGACGAGCCGAATAGTCAAACCCGCTGCTCTTCCGACAGGGAGAACGAGGGCGGGCGAAACCCCTTGGGCATGCGGAGAAGGAAATATAGCAGCCGTTTGCTCCCTCACGAGCCTGCCAACCCAAGGATGGTCCTGTCCAGTGAATCTGCGAATGGGATCCCTCAATCCGAGCCCGCGGACGTTCTTCTAATCGCACCCTTCATCCACATAGTGCGGGAAATGGACAGGTGAACTCCAACCAATACCCGTCGGTCACTGCACACACTACCCAGGATAGCATCGAGTGGTCGCCATGCTCCCCGTTGTCAGGAAGGGCGGGTGTACCGTAAACAAAGCGCTTAACAATTGATTGGAAGACCGTCCGGTAAACAGTAAAAAGAAAAGTTTTAAGTTTTTTTCTTAAAAACATATAGTGAATATGAATTCCTAATTGTATGAGGCAGATTATGCCAGAGGGATGGGCCAAGTCTATGGAAGGCATGTTCGCCACACGATCGTGCTACCATATGAACGTAAATCCTGGTTACATGAAGTTCGTACCTCAGTTCAGTCATATTACAATGATAACTCTCAATAAATTCCTGCAAGTACATTGATACTTTCCCAGTGACACAATTGGACACTTGAACAGGAATTTTAAATTGTATTATTTGCTCTACCGGTAACGAGTGCAAGTATTTAAGCCATTGATATGTGTGAGAATAATGTGCAACACGATACACAAGGTAACACGGAGAAGGACGCATAGCCGCCGCTTGCCTCCTGACTACATCAGTAATGGTAGACTGCAACAAGGCCACTAGCCCTCTAACTTAGCCAATGATGCTCTTGTTCTACGGAAGCTTCCGACGGCGGTCTGGAAGTACACGGATTGGCACCCTCTCCGCGGCCCCCAACGTGGGTTATTGTAGGTACGGCCAAGCTCGCCACGGGAAGGCCATCCACGCGGCTGAGACAAGCATGTCTGGTCCTCGAGGGACATGACTCGGGTATGGTATGCATGCTCCCCGCTGATTATCCTCCGTAGGGGGCGGTGCTACTAGGCTGCGGCGCTCTTCGTGCTGGGTCACCGCCTGGGGTTATGTGCCCCACACTTTGCATATCAAACTATGCGCCTCTCACATTAGTGTGAGGACGGCAGCTGAATTCGTTTCGAGATTCCTGGAGAATGGTTAGGGCCTAAAGGGGCGGAAAGGCAACATTCGGGCTATACCAGCTAGACAGATACCCCTTGTTGCTCTCGTCTTTTGCCATCCCCTTCGCAGTATGCCTATAACCTCGAGTCATTCCATGTGCAGTCGGTCTCCCCTCTGATGTCCACCATTTGGGTGGGATCTCGCTCCCCTGCTGCGCACTCGCCTGGCTCGTGCTAGAACCCGCAATGTTCAGCAATAGTGCCACTGTAAATCCCAGGCAGGACATACCGTGGCCGCTCTAGAGTACGAGCGGCACGCTGGATAACTACGTGGTGGTCCCACTCCCGTACCTAAAACGATAACAAGGAAAATACCCGCACTGGGGACTACGAGGCATGTGGAACATAATGCTAACATATGCTACAATATCACTACTATGAATATGAGTTGTATAACTAAGATAACTAGTATTGGAGCTACAAGCCTACTTCTAGAATTTACTAACTTATTGTAAAGGTAGCCTGAGGGAGAGACGAATATAACACATTAAACACTAGTTGGAAAAACCACCAGGTACATTTAAACACACCAAAAAGCACGAGAAATACCATTATGTATAGGAGGCCCCGCAAAAAAAAAACGTTTTTCGTTGTTGACGTAATCCACGTGCGGAAGGTCATACAAAATTAGTGTGTTAGGCTAAACACACCTAAAAGCACGGGAAAAACCTTTGAGTAGGAGGCCCCACTAAATGTGTTGACGCAAAACAGATGTCCAATATACTTATTGTGTTAGGCTATGAGCCCAGGCAATCACATTCTACAAGTTCGCAAGCGAATGAGCCCTTGACCTTCAGCCAAATTTTAGAATAAAAATACTCAAATTTGGGGGCTAAAAATAGCCGAAATCCTGTCCAGATAATCCACTTGTAATCCAAGACACGCTAAACTCCGAACGATTCCGATCAAAAAAGTCAAAATCCCGAAGGAAACACAGGTTTTTCCCAGTATATGAGACTAACATATAAACACACGTCTGTACGTGACAAACTGGGTGAATTTAATTGAAATCGGCACCACAGCTGCATAAATTAACGTTAAAGTATATCCAAAATGAGCTAGATTATGGAATCATGCAATTTAGATGTTGACCAGGGTAAGTTGCGATGTAAATAACGATGTTGTTATCCGATCCAGTATGGTCGATATCGGAATTATATTTTCAGATATCTAAAATCAAACGTTATTGCAGATATATAATTAGAATGTCAGATATCTGATTGAGAATTTCAGTTATTGGACTTTGGAATTTATTGAAATTTCGTTTTGATCAAATGTCGTAGTTAGATAATCCCATGATCCACATCATGACCACAACGATGTGCATTTTCTTGGTCAGGTTGACAAAACTGCAAAAATAATTTCGCCGAAATTCCGGAAAGAGAATATATATCCTCATGAGATCTGAGCAAAATCTGCATGATCAAAATATACCAATTTCTATCACACAGTTTCTTTTAAGTTCAAATAGATAAGAAATACCACCATTTTTTATCCTCTGGGATTGTTCAGTTGTAGCATGTCTCAATTTGGGGACTTTTTTGGGACTCAGTTTCGTATATACAACTTATGTAGTTATGTATGGAATCAGCTGCTCATGTTTCCTTGTTTCATTTAAGAACACTCCACACTCGGCCCCATGAGACAGCTACATGAAACAACTATGGGGGCATGAGGTGGCTCTACCATCCCTTCCCCAATTTATGGTATGCCACCAACCAGTTTGAAAGCACTTCCACCACCCACCCGGTATACACCATTGTTAGGCTCTTGCCCCTGCATGGGAGAATGTATGCTGTCATGAGGTGGATTTTCCCCTAGTCCCTCCCCATCGTGACAAACAATTCACACTAACACATAATATTTATATTGATAAAGCAGAGAGTAAAATACTTATGAAAGTGTCTGAAACAGTTTCTTGCACTGAAATGACACACATGACAACATCTTGTTTGTGTTTACTTGATATTTAATTCAAAAGCACTTCTCCACCCCGCTCAATGACAAAAAATATCTTGTGATGGCACATTCACAATAAAACATAGCTTTTATAATGAATGCTGGGTTAGTACATTAGTTATGAAAGTCTTTGAAATAGTTTCTTACTGAAGTGACACCCAAGAAAACATTGCAGCTGGTGCACTTGGTACGTGTTTTTAATGTGCATCCTTCATTTCTGTATGATGTCGAGTTGTTTAGGTGACAAGCTACAGGCATGTGTTTGCATGTCTATGTCTGACATTACCTGGGGGAAGTGCGCCAAGAGGATGATGATGAACAAAACAAACTTGGCGAAAGCTACTAAAGGTAATGGTGATCCAATATTGTGTGACGGTGTCATGGTTTTACATGATGCTCGATGTTGTTATGGCGTAAAGTCTCAATGCCACCGATAAGTTTGATGACATCGCATAATTGTATAATATTATGTAATTAAAATGCTGACTACTAAAACATATTTAATAACGAAACAAACTGATATGATGAAGTCTTTTTACTTAAACGTGACCCGAATACACTTGAACATGCAATAATAACTATGAGAAAGACGTAAAGTCTATCGACGAAAGAAATTGATCTAGAGAAGAAAACGAATTATCTGACGATGAAGTAAAATAAAAAATGAGGGCGCTATTGCAGTTAACGCCAACCCAAAACCATATGATGAAGGATTTTGATACGATGATGGCTAACGTCAGTGGCGTGTGCACCTCAGACACCCGAGATCGGATTTATTAGGGGTTACAAACCATTGTGGTAATTCGTTGTGGTGTGGGGTCTCAGGGGATTTTTTTTTGCAGAAATAAGGATGGTTAGTATAAATTTGATGGTACCTTTTGCACGGAAGTAAATTTATATCCATAATTATAGGTGACAATAAAGTCAAATGACTGAGAAGATGGGGGATGGGGGGGGGGGCTGGCATGTTTACATTATAAAAATCTGATTGTCCCAACTGAAAGTCCAAAATTCCCCTTCTGAATAAAAAAATGGAATATTAAGGTCACCTCTCTGCACATGATTGTAACACAGGATATACCATACAAAAAAGGAGTAAAAAATATTAAAAAAGAGTGGGGAAAAAGGGGGTTTATATTTCTTTGCCCATGCTGAGCACCTCTAATCCTGTTTATGAGCATGATTGTTTTCTTCAATTCTTAGACTAGTAATACATGTGAAATACATGTAAGGAAGAAGAATTCTTACTCCGTTGAACCCATACAAAATTAATGTAGCCTACTGATTTTAATAAGACTTTTTAACGATTGAGGCCAAGTCTGAATTTCTTCGTGTTATAACACCTTCATCGCCGAATTTCTTAGAAAATATGCCCCGATTAAATGAAATCTCTTATTTTTGAACGACATTTTGGCTAGGTTTATATGAATATACAAGATAAAACTTGTTTGAATGGTGAGTGTGGCTCCCTGGCAAATGTTTTTTTTTTGGGGGGGGGGAGCGAATCTGATATGTTCCCCACTCAAAATATTAGGGGACATGCCTACCATCACCCCATGATCCCCGCTCAATATGCTTATATATTTCTATGGAATACGCTTCAGCTCTCACGGCAGTCATGCAACTGGCTCGCAACTTTCTAGTTTCTCGGATTTACCATAATATAAAAAAAATAATACAAATACAATCCAATAGAATGTGGGTGCGCATGTTACGTCAACTGAACACGCCCATGCATGCTCCTGGAAGTTGGAGTGGGACAATGGTTTGTTGTTGGAATTTCGATGGAGAGATAAACGTGTGTTCGAGGGAGGGATGCCTTCAATTGGGGGACTTTTTCATAAGGTGTTAAAACTCGGAGAAATTCAGACATGGCTAAATCGGTGAAAAGGCTTAGTCAAAATCATTAGGCTACATTAACTTTTTATGGGTTCGACGGAGTACGAATTATTATTCCTTATATGCATTTCGCATATATTACTAATCTAAGAATTGAAGAAAAATCATGCTTATAAACATGATTATTGGGGCTCAGCCATGGGAGACAAGTATATATCCCCTTTTCCTCACTCTTTTATTATTAGTTATTTGTTTTACTTTTTATCTGGACCAATTTTGTATGGTATATACTGTGTGACAACCATGTGCAGATAGATCACCTTAATATTCCATTTTTTTCAGCAGGGGAGGGTCTCCCTTTACAAACAAACCCACAATATCCATTTTAGCCACAGACACATGTCATAACAAGATATCATCTTAAATATATACCCCCCCCCCCACCAAGAACACTTTCGGGGAATTT
>WXZC020001030.1:0-10128 GCA_011317855.2 Paelopatides confundens | reverse complement strand
GTGGGTTTTTAAGTGCGTTGACTCATCTATGTTCCATCAACTCCATCGACCAGGCATACCTCGCAAGGTCACACACTCATGTAATCAATACAACCACTGTGTGTTGAAGCATGATAAGTACATTAAAATAGTTCTGACACTTTATAGCTTGTCTGGAGGGTTATATATCTAGCTGGTGGACCTTGGCAATTAAATTCAGGAACAAATGGTTGTTTGCAGAAGAGATCATATGGAGATAACTGGTCTCTCAGTGAGCTACAAAATGCAGTATTTGGCTAATGAAGGATCTGGCGACATGCCACATTAACATGTAACCGTTTCAATCTAGGACATTGTTACATTCTTGGATTCTCATCTGCAAACAAGCAAAACTCCAGGACCCCATGAAATATTTTGCTTGCACAGGCATGTTAATCACAGGTGGATATATTTTATATGGAATTTAAATTTCTAAGCCCTAAGTGTTACCTCTTTATTCTAATGTTCTACTTGTTAGCAATGGTATGTAGCATTGGTTGATAAATTAAGAGGATTATTTACTATCAAATAAATGTAACTCGATGAAGAAATAAAGACATATTTTTCCAGCAAAAAGACTAACTGTGAACAAGTAATTGTCGTTAGTGACCTTGCTTGCTGGAGGATGTTTCAGACAATGAGATAATTAACCAGATCAGTGTTTTATGTGGGAACGTTTTGTCATTATATGTCTATGATATGACCGTGTTAGGCATATGAAGTTTTTAGATTAAAAGAATTGTTTTTAGTTTGCTTCTGACAGTGACAAGTAATTGTATTCTCTGGAATTGTACACTTTGGTTGGTAGATTAAATGTATGACTCAGAGAATATTATATAATGTTAACACTTCATGGGACCAGGAATTTCTTTGTGTCTTTAATTTTAGCTCCAGTATCTTTTTATCTTCGATGCATTGTTGGAAGCCATGTTGTCTCCAGACTCTCAAATATCATGTGATCACCTCAAGAAAATGGACTTCCCAGCAATGAAGAAGAAATCTAAGAAGGAATTTCAGGTCAGTCTATGTTCAGTATTAGTAATTAACAATTCAGTGCCACTCTTTATTATGTTCTATATTAGTAATGGTTACTAGAATGTAATATTGTTTGATGTAGGGCAAATAATGTTACATATCAAATGTTGTAAGCTGCAACCTTTTACATAACAATTAATGATTCAGTGTTACCTCTTTATTGTAATTGTTAGCAATGGTATGTAGCATTGGTTGAAGTTACAATTTTTTTAGACATATTGAAGTGTTCTAAGCTACAACGTCTTATGTAGCAACTAATTAACTTACATCGGGAACTCCCTTACATGCTGGAAGATATATTTATGCACGTTACGCACGAATAACTCACAAAATTCAAATTCCCACCCTGGCCAGCCTCCATGTGACTGACTAGCCTGCCCCTAGCTAGCCTCTCATTCTTTCTCTGTGATGAACAACTAGTAACTTCGTTCGTCATCGTCACAACTTTGTTTCAAATTTTTCTAGCGTTTAACTCCAAAATTTATGGGTTTTGTTCCCGGTAGTGGTGAGTTCCTTCCTTTGTACACCCCCTGTGAAACCCTTTTCCACCAGATTCCTCGTATTTTTGTTATTTTCGGGGATCCCATTTGTTGTTTTGTGCGGACCCTGGCTCTATCCTTATACTGTGTTTTGTATGTGTCGGCCTTTCTCTGCGATGCGGGGCGAGGTCTGTTTGGTTTGGAGCCCCACCCCTTTTTAGACCCTTTCCCTTGTGGGCCTGTTTTGGGGGTTTTCTTTTCCGCGAACCCCTAGTGGTTTGTTTGGGACCTTTTGTATACCCCAGTATTATTCTCCCCCCCCTACAGACATTTGGCCGGGGCTTGTTTAAAATGATATACTGTTTGTGTCGGCTCGTCTGTTGTTTCATATTTGGATAGGCATGATGCTGTAGCTATGGCAATTAGGCTAGTGATAAGCTATAGCCTGTCTTGGCTCGCGGGTTTTAGGTCATGTGACCTTCTACCCTACGGAGGCTTTTCGGTGCCACTGTACCATGGGTTTATCTCCCATACTGTATACAGGTTTGTATGTACAATTTGCATTGGGGTAGGTAAGACGAACATTTTTTCGAACACTTGGTCATTTATTTTGTTCTTCTCTATCCATAGACGGATTTTTGTGGGGCTGTGTTCTTCTATGACGGAGTTGGAGTGCCCTCTAGTTGGCCTTCACGTACATGTCGTTGGCATTCCAGACATACTTTTTGTCCTGTCAGACCTTGGCGGAATGAAATTCCGGTTTCCTGTTGTGGTGTATGGATGCTCCCAGACGTCGCCTTGGTGACCAACCAAGTTGTTCGGCTCTGTTACCCTCTGCGTTTGGCTTGGGGCGCTGTCCTTCTTACCTTTACGAAGGGGGTGTTACCCTTTCGTGATTTTTTTAATTTGTGCAAACTAATTTTGGGGGTTTTCTGACTCAAGTGTCTGTCTGCCTACCTCAGAGTGCAATGTTTACTTCTCTGGTGGGATGGGTAGGTCTGTTTCTGTTCACCCAAAAACATATTTAAAGGAGTTTTAAGAGTTAACAACTTTAAACAATTCAATAAAAAAATGTTTAATAGGAATTATCTACATATTCTATGTTGTCTTGAGGATTATTTTATAACGTTCTACATTTGTTCTTTCCGGTTGCTGTTTAACACAGGGTTTACGAAAGTCTAATCATTTGAGACGATGTCCGATAATAGTAGTCCACAACCCCGCCTCCACCACGCCCTGAAGAGCATGTGTCGGTGGGGTAGGGTAAGAAAGGTGATTCTCTTATTACGTCTGGTTTAGAGAACTGGCGAGACCTAGTCCGGTGTCCGGCCCGGACAGTCAGTGACATAGGAGTGGACCAGGAGAGAAGGGGTCATTGGTATGATAATCTAGGTAGAGAGAGGGTGAGGGGTTCTCGTTATGCCTAGTTCAAAGAACTGGCGAATCCTAACCGGGCTAAGAACGGTGGAACGATCGGTTCTGGGAGCGGACGTTCGTTGGCAGCCTCCTTATGAGAGTGTTTTGACGTTCGGTCCGAGGAGCAGCCGTTCGGTGTAGTGGAGTCGGGCGTTTGGGTCAAGTGGCGGCCGTTCGTCAAGCATTATGACGGGTGTGGATGTCGGTCTGGTTAGCGGTCACCCGTCATTACAGGCTTCAGTAAAGTCTACACAGACCCTTGGTCCGGTAGGTGGCCGTTCGTCGTTTAAACGGTAAACGATCGCCAGTATATTAAACGTTTAGTGAAATCGCTAAACGTGTAAATGAAACCGCTGGCTTTAAATCATTCATACAATCTAACCGTTGTGACTCTGAGTGGTGAATTCAACAAATCTATTTTATTTCATGCAAACACCAAACACAAGGAATTAAATGCGTGTCACTCACGGTTTTGCAAGTGTGTGATGGTACATGTCTCATACACACGCACAGGGAACAACACAATATACATACCTGTTCAATCGGATTAGTTATTAGCAGGTCATAAATTTAACCACAGTTCAGCAACACTTTCAATTGACCACCAGCTTAATTCCATAAACTGTGCCACAATTAGTGAAACATATCAATCTCGTCAATTGTTTGGAAATTACGTCTCATTGTGTATGAAAATGAACAATTGTACTGGTTTATGATCTTAGCCTATACTACAGAATATGGCATATGATCTTAGCCTATACTACAGAATATGGCATATGTGTGTGATAGTATTACGACTGGTTTTAAAAACATTGTACTGCGTCATCGTATCCCCGCTTCCTTCCCCTTCCCCCTCCACTGTTACCTATACCCCAGCAGTGTTACAACATTTCACATGAAATTCCCCCGACGATCCCAGCCTACAACCATACAAGCAAAACTAACACGACACATAGCCATGTGTTGATTGGTGACGCAGTGTAAGTGTGGTTATATCTTTTTTATTCATTTGGAACAAAATATCAAAACTTAATACATTTTGCTACATAGTATTACTATTTCTGCAGTGGACAAAAAGTATATAGTAATACTTCGCTTCTCTGCCTTATATCAAAACCATTTTTTATATGTGAGGAATGTTATACACTAATTTCTAATACACGATGGTCCATGTATTAATCTCTTTCGCACCAGGTAGTTGGTAACCGATTCAGGATTTTCCACGATATATTTTTGTGTCAATGAATGTTGTGCAGGGCTGCACTGTAATGGCCTAGTACTCATTTCTGGAATGGGTCCTTTGGAAAAATAGAAGCTATCTTGTCTTCCAAGATCTCCTACACTAATTTCTAAAACAAACAAAGTTTAACATTTACACCATAAAGTGTACTTTCTAACTGCTATGTGTGTGCACAGTAGCAAGGTCACATTTTACGACAGTTTCATGCTCGTGTTTACATAGCGCGCCTGGGAGATATTTTATGGCTTTGCTGTCGGAGGTGTTCCGCCGATTTTGTAAGCCACGTAAACATGTGTCGGTTGGCCTCAAAAGCTGTATATATGTGTAGGGAATTGGAGCTTTGGTCTTATTTGGCATTCCACAGCTTTCACTGTGTTTTCGGACATTCATATTCACGCAACTTTGACTGAAGTAACAATCTATAACTTATAGTTATATTTCGCAGACAGATACTGCCGAATATATGTTGTTAACAGTTTCCAGGAAAGCTCTTTAAGAGCTGACTGTTGGGGCGCGGAGCATGCGCAAAGAGAATAAAGTTACTAACTTACTGATCCTCCAAAATGTCTCAGGCTTTGTCTTCCATTAAATACAACCACCAGTTCAACTGTCACCTCGCATATGCCTTACACCTTCGCACCACATATGCACACAGCTCTTTGCTTACATTAGCGTGTTGTGTTTGACTAGTGAGGGTGTAAGTTGCGCCACTGAAGTATTCAGGATATGGGTGGCGGCTGGGGATTGCAAATTCTGCTCAATGGGGTAATATTTGTCACATTTTTTTTCTAAATTCTTCTTGGGGTCTGGCATAATAGCTTGCATCATCGTAAGTAAGTGTTAAAATCTACGCATAACCCATGCTGCTACTAGTGCTATGGCATAATAGTAGTACTATGCATTTTAATGTAGCATCATAGATTTTGCCGAATTGTGATTAAACAATAAACGATCATTTTTTTGGAGTTTAAACGTGTGATGAAATCACTAAACACTGACAGCCCTACTCTGGTAAGGAGGCGCAGGCAAACCTTGCGGATCAGTCTGTGTTGGTCCCGCAGAGTCGGGTACCTGTCTACTCGAGAGGGCATTCCCCTGTCTGTAGTCAGAAGGGGAAGCGTAGAAGGGGAAGTCTGAGTAGTTCATCCTCACATGAGGATTTTTACGACCGTCATAAGTGGCAGGATAGACTCGTTCAGCGTCACCGCTCCTCAGGTCGTCGAGACGCCAGAGAGGATAGTCCTCAAAACATTGGAGGAGGCGACTTCGGCTTTTCACCATGGTTGTAGGGCCCTTGTTAACTCGCCTGAGCCATTAGAGTCGGTTCCGTTTGTTACGGTCCCGACAGATATCGCTCATCCGAGTCCTATTTTGGAGCTTCACGCTTTAAGCTTTAAGCTTGTAAGTTCCCCTCCCGTTGTTCGGGCATTGTCGCGGAGCATTCTCACGGACGAAGAGTTGAAGCTGGTTATTTCTACCATCAACTCCGACTTTGAAACGGACCCAGCAGAGGTTGCGCAGGTGCCATCTTGTTCATTGCAGGCGCCTAGGATGGACGTGATAAGCGTCACCGCTCGTCGAGTCATAGTGCCAGAGAGGATAGGGTTCCTCTTTGTGTTCTCATCAGCCCCCAGCTGTTAGGAGGGATACGAGTTAGGCGCTGCCATCCGTGACCGTTTTTGTGGCAGATCAGCAGGCGCAGAGTAGTAAGAGTTAGGCACTGCCTTACGTGACCGTTTTTGTGGCGGATTAGCTGGTGCAGAATAGTATGAGTTATGCGCTCTCATCCGTGACCATTATTGCGGCGGATCAGCGGGCAAAAAGTAGTATGAGTTACGCGCTGCTTTCCGTGACCGTTTTTGTGGCAGATCAGCAGGCGCAGAGTAGTATGAGTTAGGCACTGCCTTCCGTGACCATTTTTGCGGTGGATCAGCAGGCACAGAATGTATACTGAGACGGATTGGGAGGACACTGCCGGCGTTCGTTTACCTGTAGTTCCGTTTTTCTCCCAGAAACTGGCATGCGGACATTTCCGTCCACCCCAGGAGGTATAGACGTAATACAGTTATTCTCCCTCTGGAAGTTTGTCTTTTGGCTTGTACGAATGTCCTAGGTGACGTTTGCGTACGGATGGTAAGAGATTACATCAGCGGAGATGCTTGTATGCCTCGGTCGCTTATGAACGTCCTGCCCTTCAAATTTAGTGCTATTGAGACGCCGCCGCCTGTGGTCGCTTTCGCGGTGGTACGGCAGGCGCATATTGTTATCGTAATGGACCGAGAAAACTGCGTTCGCTTTCTTTTGGTTTGGTTGGACTCTCAAGAGTGCGAGTGGGGCGCGGGCAGTCGGCATGTGCAGGTTGTCATCGAGGCTGACTGTGAATGCTCCGTGGTCTGCCTTTGGTTCCGTTGGCTAAGGCGGAACCTTTTCGGCTGCCGGGGTGTTCCTCAGTCCATGACAAGGCGAGATAATGTTAGAAGGTGGTTCTTCCTCTAACAGAGATCCTTAATATTCGTCGTAGGAGACTTTAGCCTTAGAACAGGTGGATAGAGTAAGCTCCTCCGTACGTCAGATGGCCGGAGAAGCGTAGTTCCGAGCGTGTTTTCCGGACCATTCGGTGCCCCCTCCCATAGTACTGGTTTTGTCGGGCGGGAGTGTTATTGCCAGAGGAAGAGTTGGCGTTGGTTTTTCTACCTTGGAGTTGGAGCTGGTGTTTTCGTTATGACCCGTTTGCACGCTAAGGGCGAGCCGGAGATAGTTCAAGCTTCTGGGCTCTTCCTCCACATACAGAGGCGTAAGATCATCTTGTCCTCAAGGGACTGGTGCGACTGACCATATTGAGGACACGCCTCTACCCTTTCAGTTAACAAGTGTAACCGCTGCTCGGCAGGAGAAGGATCCTAAGAGGGTTCGTTCGGGATGCCCACTTTAAGTCTGTGGGCGACAGCTCACTTTTTCTGTCATGGGGCCCGAACCCATATCTCCGGAGTTATCTTCCCTGATATTCAAGGCGCTGATGATAACTGTCCATAGATCTGCAGATCACTTCTCCTGGGTAGTGATTAAGGCTTCTTCCTTCCACTGGCGGGTTCTACTACCGTATGAATCTTGCGGAGTGCTCTGTTTTCGGGCCCGGTTCTTTTGGTGACTTGTTTCCTAAGGTTCTTCAGCGGACGGTTTCTTGACGAGAGAACTTCTGTTTGGTTACTGTACTTTCCCGCTAACCCTCTGACTTGACGTTGGTTGGTTTGCCTAGTGCTAGAGTTCCGCGACGTTTTCTTCTCAGTCTTCTCGGAGAGCACGCGGTTGAGGCAATCCTGGACTGACTAGAATTCATTCGGCTGTGCTTTCTGCCGGGCCTCAGTTGGAAGCCTTTTTCGAGGGAGGAGTTTGTTTAATACCTTCCCTGAAATCCCAATCTCCTAGCGCTTGCTCCGTTCATTGGTGGGAGATTTGTGGAATTTTCTTGGCACTTGGTTTGGTTCATGAGGTTTAGTCTCTCTTTGGTTAAGGGGCGATCATGCATTTGGTTAGCGATCTTCACTACGTCCGCTATGTCCTTCCCCTCGTGTCAAGGAAAAACGGGCCCTGAAGACCGTTTCTTCTCTTTCACCATCCATTCATTCCAGCAGGTCTGGGAGCACAACGTCAGGTCGGTTTTTTGGAGGTGGCAGCCTCCCTGGGGTAGTTGTTCAACCACAAGAAATCTATTCTGTTCTGATCCCTCCGGCCCTGCACCTGGAGTGTTCTCCTGTTGGTGGTGCGAATAGGCCGTTTTGACCCTAGGGATCGCGTTCTGCTCTCCTCTGCCCTCGTTCTTCCTGACGGCGGATGCTTCGCTTCAGCGCTTGGGATCATGAGGCACCCGCCCTGCTTTAAACAGATTGCTGGCTGTGATATTTCCTTAATCAGTTGTGTAAACAAAATATTACCTCTCAGTTTACACCGACTGGTGAAAAGATTACGAGTCTATCGCAGTACTGATAATTAAGTACTTCCTGGATTGAATGCATGACGGGAAAAGACGTGATTGCCCTAAGGGTGTATTTGTTATTACCCGAGGTAGTTAACTTTGAGGTCGGGTACAAAAGGAACTAATTTTATAGCAACCGGGAGCCTAATGCTAAACCAATTAATTATTCACTTATTGAATAAATGGCAAAACAGTCATAGTATTGTGTAGTATTAGGCATGTGATAGAAATTGAAACTGATTTTTCAAAAATATAAGGCTAAAAAACGGGTGGCCATTTTAGCATATTTTAGGAATGATTGTTGATAAATGCTAGGTAAAAGTGAATGCAGATGGAATGTGATATATCAAAATACAGAATTTTAGTTTTCTACTGTAGCCATTTGAAATAGCACCCAGGGCACAGTGGATCACTGGTCTTATTGATCCACTGTGCCCCGATCCACTGTGCCCCAGCATGCTTTACACACAAATTTCCATCAAACTAATACTAGGTTAAAGTCTCCTGCCCAACATTTGAAAATATTTTTTTATAGACTTGGATGATGATAAGCAAAAAATTACTTTTGATGATGAAAAATAAAGAATACTTACCACTATTTCAAGAACTGCAAGAACTCTAGTAATTTTTTTGTGGGCTGTAGGCTTTGGTGTAGAGATATTTGTTATGGCACTATATATAAATTATATTCTCTTATTGTTTAGTTATTTTATGTGATTCACTGTGCCCCATGATCCACTGTGCCCACTTCCCCCTAAATGGCCTTAACTTTTAAACAAAAAATAATTTTAATAAAAAATAATAATTGAAGATATGCAGAACTATGTTATCTATTGCTGCTATAAGACATTACTTGGGTGAGATATCATGTAAATAGGGAATACAATTATGCAAATTTCAAGTTTTGAGAAAAATAAAATCAGTATTTATATTTCTCTTAGTTTCCAGATACAAATCATTCCACATGTGTGTATTGAATTGACAGAGTGACCTTAGCAGCTGAGAGTGTGTGGAAGCTAAGTCTTTGTAGCAGGGGTGTTTTTATGCTTTAAAAGGGATTTATGGGTCCAAATTGAAGTGTCTTTTCATGGATTTCCAGAATTCGTTGTCATGGTAATGGACATAAACATTGTTATTTTAATTTAAAAAGCTCATTAGACAACATTAATTGCTGATTTTTGCTATGAAATTAATAGTAAAAGATAGAAGACATGTTAATCTTTCCATTTAGCTAATAAAAAAAAAGACCAATAGAGGGCGCTGTTTATGGTGGTATGCCACCTTAAAGCAGCTTCCAGATAACTGACATGTCATTGTAATTTGAAGATCTGGGTGGTTATAATACCTGAATCTGTTGTGCTAGTTTGTTGTTGATTTTCTTGCTGTAGAACTCTTCTGTAGGCACACTGAACTCTGGAGTGTCAAAATCTATTTAAAAAAAAAGGGTAATAATGGACAAGTGCACATAACACACATGAAGACAAACTCAATGTGTTGCACAAATTTGTCTAAAGTAATAACAAATGTTTGAAAGAGCAAATAAATTACTGAGTAGAATTGGATTCAAATGGCAGTCACCTAAGCCATACTGTCTAATGCAGGGCTGGATTTAGCTTGTGCTCCACTCAGAGGCCAAAAATTGAATATCACATCACGCACACATATTTCCGATCGCAATGATACTGCCATAGCTGCCTATTGTGTAAGATATATATTAGATCTCACATCTTTATAAAACTTGCCACAAGAAATTTGATGACCTGAAACATACTTTTTCAAAGGGAACATACAGAGGAATTTTTTTGGTACTAGAGTATGATGGCTCTAACAAATTTGAAAATCCAATCTGTTCTGATATCTGAACCAGAGGCAAATCTTCTGCACTTTAATATTATAGGCTAGAGATGCATGTGCTGAACAATATAATATCCCTCCCCACCCCCAAATGGAGTTAAATCAGTTTAGTT
>WXZC020001029.1:0-10129 GCA_011317855.2 Paelopatides confundens | reverse complement strand
TCTTTGAAGTACATTTATGTTCTGCAATTTTGTATTGTTTAGTAAAAAATGTGGGGTGGGTGAGAGGAACTTGGCATTGGAGGGGAAGCCATCATCCCCTATGGCTACGTGCGCCACTGATAATACATGTACAATATATAAACGCAAATTAATCAAACTTAGATGAGTGTAGACCTTTCATTTGAAATGAACCATGACAAGGAAAACAAAGAAAACAGTAGTTTTTCGGCATTATGTTAAATTTTGTTTAAAATATTCGTTGTAATAGAGATACCTGCTAGGAATGTTGTGATAAACCTTTAATAAGTCATGAATTCACATGTATGAAGCAATCTTTATTACCTTTTAAAATGCGTACGTAAAATATTTCCCGAAATATATTAACTTAAGTATTATTTCAGTATTTATAATTAGGACAAAGCAAGAGTTAGGAAGGAATTTGAAAATAGAATACTGAAATAATTCTCATGTTTCGCTGTAAAAATTGATATAACTCGGCATGAAATTGAACTTTCCATTGATTTAATGCTCTTCACTTTGTAATGACTTCACTGACTTCAATCCATTTCGTGTTAGCAACTTGTTTTTAAAGTAAATTAAAATATGTACGTATTCACTTATTTATGTGGGCCGATGGGAGGGAGACATTTTCAGGGGGAGGGGGAGGGAACAACATATATGGTCGAGCGGGGTCTATTTATTTATGTTCTACAATTTGTTTGTCTCTTAGGATAAACATTTATACATTTTCGGGAAATTTGCAAACGATGGAACGGGGGGAGGCTGGGGTGTATTGTGTCGGCTTCTGATGTTTTGTTCATGTAAGGGGGCTTAGATACAAAATGGTGTTCTATTATTTGCATCTTTTGAATAACGTTTATATTCTACAATGTTGCATTGGTTAGTAAGCAAATGTTGAACTTGTAGTCCGGGAAGGCTCCCTCCCGAAGCTACATGCGCCACTGTTAATATATGTACAAATGAATAAACGCAAATTATTAAATCTTAGTTGAATGTAGACCTTTATTTTAAATAAGCCATTACAAGAAAGGCAAAGAAAAACAGTATAGTTTCTCTGCGATAAGTAACTGTTTCGTTGTATAGGGATGCCACCTATAAATATTGTGATATACCTTTAAAAAGTCATCAATTCATATTAATCCTGGCAATGGTTGTACTTCACTTTATTTTACGGCTCATACATTCGGGTAGCTGTAAATATTTAAATCGGGTGGAACATTTTCGGTACAACACATGGTCGATGTCCGTCTTGGGGAGGGGTCAATTTATGATGTTCAACAATTTTTAATTTCTTAGGAATTTATAAATAAGATGTGGCCTTTGAGAATTTTGTGTTCATATAAATGTGGCTTAGATGCAAAATTGTGCCATCACGATTCGCATCTTTGAAGTACATTTATGTTCTGCAATTTTGTATTGTTTAGTAAAAAATGTGGGGTGGGTGAGAGGAACTTGGCATGGGAGTGGAAGCTACCACCCCCTATTGCTACGTGCGCCACTGATAATACATGTAAAAATATATAAACGCAAATTAAGCAAACTTAGATGAGTGTATACTTTTCATTTGAAATGAACCATGACAAGGAAAACAAAGAAAACAGTAGTTTTTCGGCGTTATGTTAAATTTTGTTTAAAATATTCGTTGTAATAGAGATACCTGCTAGGAATATTGTGATAAACCTTTAATAAGTCATGAATTCACATGTATGAAGCAATCTTTATCACCTTTTAAAATGCGTACGTAAAATGTGTACTTTTATGATGAATTTTCAATGTCCATGTTTTAGGTATATTCGAATTATATTTTCATTCTAAAACATAAAATATAACGTGATACACAAACTGCGCAAGTAGCCTGTACGTAACGACGGTCGGACATTTTGTCTTGTCTGTTCATATGCGCTTACGTATAATTAAATCCGTACATGGTAATCATTCGGCTAACGTTCGCTCTGCATATTCCTTTGTTGTATTTTTTCCACCATAACCCATCTTTAAATAATGATATAATTCATAGATTTAATGACATTCATGATGTAACTATATGATTGCAAATATCTGCGGCGTGTTTTAAAAATATGTTTTATCTGTGACTGTACGATAGTTGTTATATGTAGTTGTTATCGAGGTGACATTTTAAACCTAATGTCGCAAGTAGACGCATAAACCAGTGACTATCCGAAACTGTGTGTTTGTTTAGTAAATTTCAAACACAGTTAATAATATGACTGGTAATTGCAATACGTAGCTTATTTGCATATTTTAACTTTAGAGAGTATATATTTTGTTGCTTCTTTACATTTCCAATAACATAAATGACATCACCTCTTTCTCATATCCGAAATTTGTTGTTTACCATGACACAGTATACTTCATCTTAATGACTCCTATATGTCCCAGATTAATAATCTTAATATTTTCTCGTGTCCACCTTCCTTTATTTGTGTTTCATTTTAGTCTTCTAATAAATATTAATGCACTTGACAATATCGATCGCTTTCGCAAAGCAGCTGGCTGCTGACTGATAATGAATACTAGCAATTGTGGCACATTTGTAAGATATAGGTTAAATTACAACTTCAAAAATACATCAAGAAAGCAATGACGAATGTTAATAACATTATATGAACTTATTATGTATAGTAATAGAGTAGAATATTTCCCCCTAATTTCCTTCATATTTTCCCTCGCAGAATAAAAGAGGAGTCAGTGATAACAGTAAATCTAGACAACGAAGAAATACTGAAAGTAAGTTAGTTTTCCACAAATTATCATCTATCATCTATTTTATACATAGCTATATGCTTGCCGTTGATTTCTTCCACTTGTAATTTTAATATATATCTGTATCTAACAACAATTCTACAATGACCATTTACGTAAAGTTAAGATTCCTTCAAAAATTGCCTCAAATATACGAGAAGTAATGCATTAATTATTTTATTAATTTGTTTTGACTAATTTTGGTAGGTTATTGTTTACCTATATTAATAATGTGTTACGTATGAGTGTCTTTGATGAGGTGGATTGGGCTGAGTCGGTTATGTTATTTGTATCATTGACTTAACAGAGAAATACTTGGATATAGTTACTTCTGCCTGGCTGACCAAATAACCATTTAAAGTCTTAACTCATCCTTATTTCATACATAAATGTGTTAAAATTGTATATTCACTGCTACATAGCAGGGCTTGTGAGCCGGGTGCACGTGACCATCCCACGACATTTCCGAAATAGGACACAAGTTCCCTTTTCGCGAAATAGAAGCGTGTCTCTCTTGGAATTATACATTGTTCCAGAGTTTCCAAAAATGACATATAAAAATGACAACAAACTTCTCTCAAAATAAAAATCAAATAAAAAAATGAGGAAAATTACCTAGATTTTTGTTTCTTCAGTAAATTTTTAGAGCTTCTGCTACAAATTCAGCTTCAAACGAATACCCAATCTTTACAACCATTATTGTTTCAATGCACTCCCAACGGCGCACCAAGCAAGCTCGAACGGGTGATTTTAGCATATGTAACGGTTTTTTGTTTTGTTTTGGAAGTGCCAATCGAAAGTTGTGTCCCGCTCCCATTTTTTGAAAGCTTCCAACATTCATTATGTAACTATGCATATATTTTAAGACAGACTGGTAATGTCATATGATATTTTGTTGGGAAATTTCCATCGTTCATACTTAATTAAATTATAACATCAAATATTCTCATGAATTCAATATTATTTAATAGATGGAACCAGGTTTCATATACTGGAGATATATCATCAGTACGTATATGATGACACTCTAATGAGTGAAAACGAACGCAGGTCCAATATATACATGATAGTAGTTATGAATATGCACATTAATACTGTTGAAAGTGCTAGATCTGTTTACCATAGTCTGTGACTTTGCATGATAGTACTGACAAGGGGCATCAAACGGGCATCTCTTACAGTTCTACAATAGTCACATTGTCATTTGTCTCTCTGTGTGGTTATTACTCTGTGCGATGGGCACATAAGGAGGAATTCAAACACATTTGTCCTTTACAAATTTGTAATACATTATAAACATGTTATTTGAGACCATATCGTCTTTCAATTCCTATTTAATTTAGTGTTGTCTGTGATTGAAATGTAGTTAAATACAGATACAATTAACTCTTTCTTACTAAGCTAGTATTTAATTCATAAATTGGTTAACATAGAGTATCCAACCATTATTTGATATTTTGAAAATGTAACCCTCATTCATGTATAGTTTATTCAAATGACAAAGCCATGTCAGAAATTCACCTTATTTGCGCTTAAAATAATGTTGTGGTTGAATTGACATCGAAGGTCAATATCAAAAGAGTACTACAAACTGTATTACCCCGACAGGAGTAACTCAGTATTCTGGTCATCATTATTTTACAGGTTCTTCTTATTTCTACTACCAAGAACCTCAGTATCCGAGAGATTGTAAGGAGGTATATGAACAATGTGAAGATCAAACTGAATCTGGTATTTTCATGATTCAGCCAGACGGTGCTCCAGAACCTTTCAACGTCCACTGTAATAATTCAATAGATGGAGGCGGCTGGACGGTGAGATACTTTGTCAATTCTTTAACTTCTATTGAATAGTAATTATATATATTAAGTAGTTTTAGTCATTTAGTGATATAATGGGGAGCTCAATGGGAATTGGTAAATTATCAATTAAGGAAGTAGGCATGGAGAAAGCGAAATATTAACATGTGTGCATGAACAAAAATTATATAAAGATATCATTTTGTGGAATTTCAACGGCATTTCTATGTGATGATTATTTGTTGCTCCTTAAATTTCAAAAAAAAATTCACTTATAGTGACCTAGTTCAGAGTCGAAATATCAGAGATCAAAACTTCCGAATATGTTAGCCGGTGAGATTGAAAACATTTCTCGATAAAATATAGGTACCGATAATACGAATAAACGAAGGAAGTATTATTACCATCATGTAAGCACCGTGTCCAGCATGATGGGAACTAAATGTAAATGGTGTGAACTGAAATTATAGACCGTTGGTTTTAACAGGTCTTCCAACGTCGGATTGATGGCAGTGTAGATTTTTACCGTCGATGGAATGATTTTAAAAAAGGATTTGGCTTTTTACAACGAGAGTTCTGGCTTGGTAACGACAAGCTATCCTACTTAACTAACCAGGGAGACTACGAGCTACGTATCGACATGGTCAGCAGGAATGATAATGCCTATTTTGCCAAGTACGACCTCTTCAGGATCAGCGATGAAATCAGTAAATACAGAATGACAGACCTTGGATCATATTTGCCTGAAAGCACAGCAAGTTAGTATAATTATATGTATAATAATTATAGGTATGATCACTTATATCTCATTTAAGATATTCATTTGCTGATTTCATCATAGTACATACAAAGATGAATATTGCAACGATGTTTCCCCTTTCTTCAAACCATTATAGGAAAGGTATTATATCTTGCCGTGAGAGATATATTCAAGTTTTAACTAAGTCTCATAATAATAATGTCTTTGTTGATAGGATAGTTCAGAAAAATGTGAACAAGACAATTTGCAAGAAGTTTTCGCAATTCTAGCATGTAAAATAGTAAGATGACAAGTGTTTTCAAACCAATAAAATAATAACCGTGTGTTAAAATATTTGTTTCCTCCAATATTGTTAAGTGCATCATGATTTGATGTTCACACCATACAGTCCAAACTATCTCGTGCAAAACAAACGTCGTTTAAATTGTGTGTGTATCATAACAGACAAATCGTGGACATTTAGTTCCTGTTTTTCTACCATTCTCTCTTGAATCTATCATATTTAAATGATTATATTCTTATTTTTGCGTATGTAAATAGATTTATTCCTCAAAAGAAAACTATAACAACAACTTTGTAACTTGATATTTTTATTTGATAATCATATTCCTTCGTGTGTAGACTCCCGTGGTCCTTAATTGGTAGACTTGTGGTCAATGATGTACCCACTAAGGATGGGGGCAGTTATTTCCCCTAGAAAAAATATAGGCTACACACTTTTTCTTTTTAAACAATTTGGCCAGCGAAAACGACTTGAACACTGTATTACTTACTATTAGCCTAGACTTCATAATTTGGCCGAATTCAACAATATATATATGGCGGTACAGCTTCTAAATATTGTCACTGTGTGAAGTAGGCCTATTGTATTGCACATGTAATGTTACTCATGGCAATATTAGTGACATGATATTACCGTAAATACTTAGTACAATAGGATAGGCTATGGGTCATATTAACCTCACATTCAACCCCCTCCCATAACACAATCCAGGGTACGCCACTGTTTATGGTTGATTAATGTGGATGGATGTACACTAATTTCAAAACCCTTTTATGTTGGGGAAATTTCATGTTTGCAATCAAGTCAACATCACTTATAGTTCATCCTCAAAGCCCATTCAACTTTCGTGATTATATTTATATAATTCTCACACACCATGCATCTGAGGACAACATGAATTCGGTCAATACCATCACGTTATTTGAACACACAAGAAAGTTGAAATAATTCTGAACATTCACTAATTACTATAGTGAAAATATGATTTATTTAAAACTGGTGAAGTTATGGCCGTATTGAAACAGCTAAGCTCGATAACAATCGTTACTCAGTATGATTAGCCTAGTACACTTATAGCATACGAACTGTTGATAAAATAGTGTATAATTAAGTACATGATTACACATTGTACAGTGTCGCAAAGCCCCATGTAGATATAAGTGGTGAGACACGTCGTTTAATAGATGGCGCTTGCAATAAACAGTATCCGTTGAATATTAAGCTACTTGCGTTTAAAACGAACTTTATAGTTTCAAAGATTGCGAATATCTCGTGACATGTCTATTGAATGTCACATGTTATTACATCTGATTAATTATGGGTAATAAATACATGTAGGCATATAAACGAAAATGGTAAAACTGATAAAACTGAAATAAAACGCCATGTACCGTACTTATTAGCAAGATTATTTTGTTTTATAAATTTAAGGTTAGTGCAACATATGATATGTCTATATATACCTCGAAAACAAAAGTTTAAAATTCGAACAGAAACGGAACTTAAATTGTACCGATTTTCAAAACACTATTTATCAATATGCCTATCATTTTCGGTTGTATGGAAATGGGTCGGGATAAATTTGTAACTTAACCCTCAATAAGTATTCCAATCACTTCATTTTACCACCCCTCCTCCTCCCATCCCGCTATTGTACCGGCCTCGATGGAAAAACTAAAAAAATACAAGGAAAGACTGAAAGAACGTCGAACACAACAAAAGTGATTTTGAGTATGGACTATATGCACGCTACCACAAGTGAACCAATTTCGTCATCGCCGTATGTCATTAAAACAATACCCAGTCTTTATCCTTTCCTTAACAAGTGTATACATAACGTTTCCTCATAATTGTTTCTTTCCCCCATTATATATTTAACAATATCTAAGATTCAATTTCTTACACTTATTTATTGAACTGTATGTTGTTCTCTCTTTTTGAACGTTGAGTATATCCACGAACCACTATATATTTATTTCGGCTTTCTTTTTTCTAGATTACGACGCCATGACTCACCATAGAAACATGTCCTTCACTACATGGGACCGCGATAATGATTTGAGTGCCGGTCATAACTGTGCTTCGTATTACCATGGAGCCTGGTGGCACAATAAATGTCATCATACCGATTTAAATAGTCTCTACTTTGGCAACCATGACTCTCATAAAGCCATTACTTGGAATGGTCTCCCTGGAGGTCGTTGGAATGTCAAATATACTGAAATGAAATTACGTCCTCTTCCAGTCAGCTAGAATTAAAACGATCGATAAATAATGTAATTCGGTAATTTATTATCGAGGTTGACGAAAATAATACAATATGCTCAACTGTTATAATACCTGTACACATGACCATGCCCACACTAATGTAATGAGGAAATATGACATGACAATGCCCACACTAATGTACCTTTACACATGACCATGCCCACACTAATGTAATGAGGAAATATAACATGACCATGCCCACACTAATGTAATGTGGAAATATAACATGCCTACTTTATATTTAACATATTGATAATGTCTTTGTCACACTCATTGTATGACGAAATATATTGTTTTGTTTAAAATTATTCTGTGCAAATCATGCATATTAATTTAATTTATTCTTACTATGTTCTAATATATAAGTTGTCGAATCATATGAAGAACATGTAAGACATTTATTGTACTTTTTAGTATATATATGTTTACTATTTATCCATTCCATGATATGCTCGGAAGCAAATCAGTCCGTCTGCAATGTTGTCTTAGGTTAACGATAATAGTTGAAGCCTTCAATAATTGTAAACATAACTCGAAACTGGGTTAGCGAAATGATAACCATTCTGTCCATGTTTAATGCTTGAATTGTCAACTCTTCGAATTGAGGTTGATCAGTATACCTGGTACGGTTACCTAAATATAAAGCAAAATCGACCAAGAAATTAAATAGCTGCATTGACACGTATCATCTTACGCACGTTAGCATTTATGTATGTACAGACTGATGTTAATGGTGTAAGACGCATTGGTGAGAAGCAGTACTCGAGTGAGGTTGTTTGTTAAAATCAAAGTTACACAAAGAAAACTCAATCTCTTGGAAGTTGGAATACAAATCTGCTAAGTTAATGTCATACTGGTAATCATTGCACGAATCAATCAACTTATGAGGTGCCTCTCGTATTTCCTTGTAGTCTTGGTCAAAATGTTTATATCTGTACTGTGACTGACTATTGTCTTTCATGTATGTTCCCTTTATCATTTGACTAGTAATGAATGTATGATAATATACCAATTGTACCTGGATTATTTCCTGGAACTGGACGGGGAGTCGTAGCAAGAGGTGGTATCGTATTTGATGTATGCAAATTGAGTGTAACGCCTTTATGTTTGGTAGAAAGTGAACATGTATGTGATTGGAAGTGTGGCACTTTCCCAGCAGAGTGGTTAGTCTCGTTCTTTGTATCCGAGAGTCAAGAGCTCCGTGCCTCTGCACGCAAAAACAAGTTGATAAAAATACAGCGTAAATATATCGTCTATGAAATCAATCCTTGTTAAGACATTTTGATTAGGTGTACGTCGTTGTCGTCCATTGCATGTCACTAACTATCATTGAAGTTAGGCCTATTGGAACGGACATCATGTGACACAACATGGCGGCAGGAACCGGCCTAGGCTAACCACAGCACTAGCATACAAATTGCACACATTTACAGAGTGGTATAGGCTAACCGCAGCACTAGCATACAAATTGCACACAGTTACAGAGTGGTAGGCTAACCGCAGCACTAGCATACAAATTGCACACAGTTACTGAGTGGTAGGCTAACCACAGCACTAGCATACAAATTGCACACAGTTACTGAGTGGTAGGCTAACCGCAGCACTAACACACAAATTGCATACATTTACTGAGTGGTAGGCTAACGGCAGCACTAACACACTCATTGCATACATTTACTGAGTGGTAGGCTAACTGCAGCACCAACACACATATTGCATACAGTTATTGAGTGGTAGGCTAACCGCAGCACTAACACACAAATTGCATACAGTTATTGAGTGGTAGGCTAACCGCAGTACCAACACACAAATTGTATACAATTATTGAGTGGAAGGCTAATCGCAGCACTAACACACATATTGCATACAGTTACTGAGTGGAAGGCTAACCGCAGCACTAACACACACATTGCATACAGTTACTGAGTGGTAGGCTAACCGCAGCACTAACACACATATTGCATACAGTTATTGAGTGTTACTGTACCCTAATGAAACTGAATTAGTTGTTCAAACGTACAATTGATATACGTTATTTTAAAGGGGCATTATGAGTTTGATTACAACCTGTTGAAAATACTCTCTTTCAGCACTGACAGGTAGTTTTCAATCACATTTTCAAAATGAGGTATTTCTTTCCACAATTGTTGAACCCTCTCAAAGAATTAGGCCAACGAAAATAAAAACAATAACAAACCGTGGGAACAGAGTTGTTTACAAACAGATTGTCGTTCG
>WXZC020001028.1:0-10134 GCA_011317855.2 Paelopatides confundens | reverse complement strand
TCCGAGGAGCAGCCGTTCGGTGTAGTGGAGTCGGGCGTTTGGGTCAAGTGGCGGCCGTTCGTCAAGCATTATGACGGATGTGGATGTCGGTCTGGTTAGCGGACGCCCGTCATTACAGGCTTCGGTAGACGCTGCACAGACGCTCGGTCCGGTAGGTGGCCGTTCGTCTTCTGTGGGGCTTCGTGTACGGAGGCACAGGCTAGCCTTACGTGACAGTCTGTATTGGTTCCGCAGAGTCAGGTGCCTGTCTACTCGAAAGGGCGTTCCCCTGTCCGTGAAAGCGTAGAAGGCGAAGTTTGAGTAGGCCTCAAAGCATTGGAGGCAGCGACTTCTGCTTTTCGTCATGGTTGTAGGGTGTTCCATAACCCACAGGAGCCTGAGCCATTATAATATGTTCCGTTTGTTACTGCTCCGACAGTTACCGCCCCTCCGGAACCGGTACTTGAGAGTCCTGGTTTGTAGCTTAACGCTTCGGACGCTCTGTCAGATTTGGAAAGCACGGGGGCTTGGAGGTCCAAAGAGGATCCTCTCTCACTCCGTTCGTTTTCACCGAGTTTCCCGGACCGTCCGGTATCCGCTCTCGTGGTTCGGGTACAGTCGGGGAGAGGAGCACTCTCACGGACGAAGAATTGATGCTACTTATTTCTACCATCAACTATTGACTTTGGGTTAGAAGCGGACCCAGTGGAGGTCGCCCAAGTGCCGCCTTGTTCCTGGCGACGCATTTGTTCTTCTGAGGGTGGTCCTGCAGCAGTGCACAAACCTAGGCACACCCTTCACATTGATAAGAGTTACGGGATCGGTTTTCCAGGTTAGCAGGACTCTTTTGGACGTCCTACCCAAAAATCCTTAACGAGCAACTTCATGTTGGTAAGGTTGAAGATGAGATGTGCCCAGGTCTCCTCTCGTGCCTTCGGAGGTGTGGGACCGTCTTACTCTATGGGGGCAGGCAAGTTTGATTCATACTAATGATGGCGTGTCCCCCTCTTTTAGACTGACAACCTCGGCCACTGCGCAGTCTGAGTCTGATCTCTTAGGGTTCGATCGGATGGCCCGTTTTGGGATTAAGCTGACAGCACTTCAGGTGTTAATTACTGTCGAGGACTACAGAACCCAGATCTCCAGATTTGTAGTCCCTTATGTTTAGGGCGCTACCTATGTTGATCCGGAGTTCATGGGACCAATTCTCAAAAGTTGCGCTTAAAGCATCTAACCTGCGTCGATGGAACGTCCTTCCACTTCTCGGTTGTCTGCCAGTGCAATGCAGTGTACTCCTCTTTCGAATTTGGACCTGTTTGGGGATTTAGGAATTCAGATCTTACTCCCGTTGTATCCCCGATTACGTCGGTTTCTCCGTCTGGCTCTAGGGTTCCGAAAAGAAAAAGAGGCTCCTCTTCTTACTGCTCACAGAGCGCGTATGGTAGGAGCGGTCATCAGTGTTCATTTCGTCCAGCTAAGGGTCAGCCGGCGAACAGTCCCGAATGGACTTAGTTCGAGACACCCAGTCAGTCTTGGAGGTGGCATCGTCCCTTCAGTGGTTAATCAACCACAAGAAATATTGTCTGACCTCGGCCCAGTGCGTTATTTATCTGGGGCGAAGATCAATTTCTCCGTGGGCCAGGCCTTCCAGACGCGGAGTCGGGTGAAAGGGTCTTAGAGGAATGGAGATACTCAGGCGCCCGTCACTGCAATCGATGCGGGCGTGCTTCTCGGATTCATGGCGAGCCTGGTGGACCTTGTCCCCGTTTGCAGGCTCTACATGCGTTCGTTACAACCCCACCCCTGACGTTTTTTTAGTCCAGTGTCACAGAACATTTACCTTTCTCATCACTCCGGCCCCGCACCTTGAAGTGATCTTCCATTGGTGGTGCGATATGACCCAGGGGGTCGTGTTTCCGTCCCCTCCTCCCTCCGTCATCCTGTCGACGGATGCTTCGCTTCAGAGTTGGTGTGCGCACACTCACGGAGTTTTGTTAGCACACCTTTGGGAGGAGAGTCTCAAAGGAACACATCAATGTTCTCAAGCTTTTGGCGTTGTTCCGGTCCCGATTCGGTGCGACAACACCACGGCTGTATCTTATATCAATCACCAAGAGGAACGAGGTCACTTGCACTATGGTTAGTGTCGTGGGACCTTTTTCAGTGGTGCAAGAGCCATCCGGTGTCGGTCCGGGCCGTTACTCTCCCTGCTCCGACAACTCGAGCACAGTTCTGTCTCGGATCTCATGGACTCCTACAGAGTGGTCTCTCAACTCTCAGGTGTTAGCTCAAGTATTTGAATCCTTCGGGGTACCACAGGTGGACCTCTTTGCGCTTCGTCTCAATGCCAAACTGACTTACTTTTTGTCACGAGTCCCGATCCCGGGAGCCTGGACGCTCGATGCGTTGGCCCTCGATAGGAACCATCTCAACGGTTACGCCTTCCCATCGTTCGCTCCTGTAGCGAAGGTGGTGGAGAAAGCTTGGACGCCTTATTGCAGGATAGTCCTGATCGCATAGTTTTTTCCATCCCAACTTTGGTTCCAGCCCCTTATGGGGCTTTTGGCAGATTTTGCGAGGTTCCTGCTGCCCCGTCTCTTCTCTACCTGCCTCCACAGGGGAATTTTCACAAGCACCCGGACACTCTTCATCTCACTGCGTGGAGATTATCGAGCGTGTTTTCCGAGAGGGCCTTTCACAGGAAGCTACCTCGAAGTGATCTTCCACAAGGGGGTAGGTTGGGCTCCTTTAATCCGTGGTGAAGGCAGCCACCATAGGGGAAGGTAACCCTGACGTTAAATCACAGGTAGAGTGGACTCGGATCCATGCTGGTCAGGCAACCACTCTAAGTTTCCAGACTTAAAAAACTGGTTGACACTAGGAAGGGCATCCAGTTGTAAAAATCTTGCCTCACCTTTTATTTATGAGCCAACATCCTGTATATAGTTGTAACAGCGTAAACGGGCCTGGATCGGTAAGTGAAGGCCCCGCACTCAGTAGGAGGTATGTCAGGCGTGAGTAGATAGGGAGGTTGGGGGAAATTGCTGAAACCTTACCTAGAAGGGTGGAAGTGTGGTGGAAGGGCAGCAAGAGTCAGCAAGGCTCATCACGGGAAAAGACAGTAGATATAATTGTTTTTGGTCTGGTGATACTAGTGGTGTAGCGGAGGGTAAATGAGGGATATGTATACTGTTAGATGAAACATGGGTGGATAAGGTTATTGAGGTTAATATGTTTAGTGATATATATCAAACTAGTTGTTGGGAGGTGGTGTCGGTGCTATGTTCTGTTCATGCATCACAGTCAGGTCGCAGTGATATGGAAAAGGATTTGTTTTATTTAAAGCTATTAGAGGTAACTTCTAAGGTTAGTGATAATGAACTGTTAGTGGTGGCAGGTGACGTTATAATGGGCATGTTGGGAGGGATGCAGAGGGGTGCAATAGGACTCATTGGGTATTGGTTATGGTAGACTCAATTTAGAGGGTGAAAGACTTTTTGAATTTAGTGAAGCCATGGGTATGTTTGTAAGTAACACATGCTTTAAGAAAAGGGTTAATATGTTAGTAACATATAGTTTAGGTGGAAAGTGTACCCATATTGTTAGGGAAGTAGAGAGGAAGCTGTTTTTAGACGTCAAGGCTATAACAGGCGAAGAATGTGTTAGTCAACATACGTTGATAGTCTGTTACATTATGTTATTGATGGTGGAGGGGAGGGGTCTAGTAAGCCTGTTGTTCCGAGGGTAACAGTTTGGAAGTTAAAAAACAGTGCAGTTCGGGAGGAGTTCCATGTTGCAGTTAAACATTTATTAGAGGCTAAATATACTGGACCTGGAGTAGAGGACATCTGGTCAGCTTTCAAGGAGGGTGTCATGGGTGCATCTGATGAAGTACTAGGTTGGACTAAGGGACCAGTTAGGCATAGGGTGACCTGGTGGTGGGATGATGTTGTTGAGAAAGCAGTTAGTTAAGAGAATGCTTTGTAAGGAGTGTAAGAAAGGAGGTAGTGAGCAAATGTATAGGGAGGCTAAACGTAAAGCAAAACTTGCAGGTTTTGATGCTAAGAAGCGGTGGAATCAGGGTATGTGGGCAACACCATTGACAGGGATGGTATCTTCAAAATAACTAAGCAGATGGTGAAGGAAAACGAAGACGTTATTGGGGAGCAGTGTGTACGGGCTGAGGGGGGGGGGGGTATTTTTTCCGATAAGAATAAGAAGGGTGCTTGGAGGAGCTATGCTAAATTACTCAATGAGGAGTTCAACTGGATATGGGGAGATTTTGGACCTGTAGAACCGATTGAGGGGCCAGCTGTCTACATAGAGAGGGATTTGGTTCGTCTGGCCATTGGGAAGATGAAGGGTGACAAACCAGCGGGCCCATCGGGCAGCATAGTGGCAGAAATGTTAGTGGCTGCAGGGTAGACTATTCTAGGGCTAGTTACGGATCTGACAAATGCTATCGTGAGGGATGGTGTGGTACCTGAGGACTGGGAGCTTAGTACAATTATTAACGATTACAAGGGCAAGGGTGATGCCGCTAAACGGGGACATTACAGGGGGCTACAATTGCTGGGTCAGGTGGTCAGTTTGGGTTCATGCCTGGCCGGGGTAAAAACAAAACATGGCAAGTAACCTATGATGGTCGGTGCCACTCTGGTTTATATTAAATAACTCCTGGTAGGTGGAAAAATAAAGCAAATAAGTACTGTACACAGTTGGATTGTTATATTGCCCACCCAACCAGCTATGTTAACAAATGCTAACATGAAAAGTCGCGTGCTAACATGAAAAATCAAGTGGTATATCTACTTTTTGTCAGACTCAATTAATTCATATGAGGTAAAGAGCAATACTGTTTAATATTCATTTTTTCAATACTGGAAATATTGCATATTACGCCCCATAGCATACTAACTTTCCGTACTCAGATTCATTAATGCTGAGCACCAAGTAAGATGGCAGTAGATACCATTTTAAAAGTATTCATCATGACTCGGCCAGGAGTCTAACTGCCGGCTGCAAGACGGATGCTCTAACGACTAGGCCAAGCAGTCTGTATCCATACTGTGTAATGTGTGTGGTATCATCCATGGAAGCTCCATATAGTGTATTTTCTGTTTGTTTGTAGCATTTGTCAATGGAATTCACCGGCGAATGGCAAGATGTTGGGAGAAATTTAAATATTAGTCAACCTGAGCTTTATCGTATCAGAGAAAACAATCCACGAAATGTTAAAGATGCCATGTACTCCATGTTACTCCACTGGAAAAACCAAGGTGCAGAAGCAACTTATAGTGTATTAGCGACAGCTTTGGATAAAGCAGGCCGAAAAGATCTTCAAGAATACGTGGAGAGGCAAGGTAAATGCTACCAAACCGTGTTTTAAACCATTTATAAGATATTTACATGCATACAACCAATCAGTACTATTTAACTAATCTAGCTAATGAAAGTGAAGTTAGTGAAACATTTATAGTAATATTGTAGTACAATGTTACAGCAGAAGATGTCATCCCAACAGCCTGTACCGACATTATACCAGCAGAAGTAGGCATGGAATTGATGAGCCACGGTGATATTTGACGGGATCTAAAGATGAACCTACTCCTGTGATAAATAATACATTATGTTGGAAATAAAAAATCAGAAAGTTCTATATGCACATTGTCCATTTGCTTTTTGACATTTTTAGTCTGTATATATATACAAACTACCCAAAGTATAGATCGATTCCGATAGGTATCATAAACGCGCCTGAAATATGTCATTATTGAAGTACCTTTATGTAGACCACATTAATGTATTTTGAAAACCATCTTGCCGGCCAGAAAAATGTGCCTGTTATTTTTAGATTTGCTAAAGTTTGACGTCACTTATTGGATTCTGGGTTTACGTGTTGTGTCATAACAATGGCTGTAGACAAAAATGCATGGAAACTATGACATTTTACAGCTGTACAATTCTAATATAAAACATAAGCCTGTACATCAACAAAGATGGTTTAGGGGCTGGTTAAATTGGTTATTTACATGAAGACATGCACCTACTTCAGATACAGAACCAGTGAAGGATTTAAGGTAATAATAATGACTAATTTCTAAATTAAGTTATTTGCATTTCTGATATTTTTGTATCCCAATAGGGCAAACTAGGGAAGAGTATTAGTTGTTGTTGGTCACCTACGCATCCATTATGACATGTGTCTGTATGTGCGCATGCCATATTGCTTTTAAACACGGTATCTCCAGAAATGTAGCATGTACAAATCTCATATTTTTTTATGACGAAGACTCCTATTGAGTAGAAGAAGCGTGTTGCTTTTGTTGGAGGTGTTGGTGATTTGAGATCAAAATGTGTAAACCTTGTAAATATGATATTTCAAGAAAGGAAGATTTGACAAATCTCATAAGCATATCTATTGATTTATGGAGCTCATCTAAGGTCGCCAGATGTCAAATTTTGAAAATCTTTTAAACAAAATATCTGAAGGGAAGTTTTGTTACATGAGATGTGAAAATGTATCAGCACAATATCTTTGTCAGATGTCATACTTTACATGTGGATGTACCACATTGAGGACAAGGTGCCTGTTCTTTTTAGTGGATGTCAAATCATGGAAACCTTGAAAACACAATATCTCAAGAAGGAAAGGTAAATAAACCTAATATTTGATGTGTTGAAGCTGCCCATATTGGGTAGAAGAAGCCTAATAAATCGGATATCTCATGAGGGAAACTTTGCCAGATTTCATAATTTTCATGCGTGTATCATATCGAGTACAATAAATGTATTGTTTTTGGTGGCGGTCTAACATAGTTTGAATTGTGTATATCTTGCAAACATGATATCTCAAGAGAGGACATTTAGATATAAATCGTACAGTGATGTTACTATCCCATATTTAATAGAATAAACCACTTGTTTTGGGTGATATCACCAGATGTCAAAATGTGATAACATTGTAAGCAATATCTCAAGCAGGGAAGCTTGTGTGTTAATAAGTACAGGAATCATATTGTTTTTGTTAAATATGGGGTCAAAAGAGATCAATATGTAAAAACATGGCAAATGCTGCAACAAAAAATGATTGAGCAAAATCTTAGAATCGTTTCTTATGTCAATTGTTATTTGGAGTGAGCAGAATAATCTCAAGTACAAAACCCTGGCAGATACCACATGATATGTGGGTGCCACATATTAGCAAAAAAAAGCCTCTTGTCTTTTTTATGGTAAAGAAACATTGTAGACAAAATAGGGTTTGACATTGCCTACATAATTAATACTATATATATATCAAATACAATATTGTGTGATATATATTTTATTTAATTCTAGGTTATACATAATGCACACAGAAAATGTCACATGCTTAAAAAGAATATTGCATCATTGAAACCAAAATGCATTTTTGTATTTCTGGTTTAGTTTATTATGTATGATATAAAATATACAAAATAGTTTTTATTTCAAAATCAGCAATGGTAGTGTTAATTGTTTGTCTGATTATGCATTGTTTGAGTTATAGTCATCTGACAATTTCATTTGTGATTATTTTCCAAAATGGTTTCCAAAAAAATCTACCAGTCAATTAAGATAATGGTAACGTTTAACGTTTTATTAAAGCTACTAAATCTCCTTGTATCACAAAGTATATTTATATTTTTTGTTAACCAAGGTCTCTTATGAATTGGCAACAGAATTATACCACAGATTACAATTGGAATAACATTTTTATTCTGTCTCACTATACAGTAACATTCAATTTCGTTTCTTGCATACAATTAAACTTCATGGTAGTTTTCCATTTTTCCAAATGTGCTTGGTGTACATCAGTACGAGCCTTGGTGATGGTATGTTTGATTGTTTGTATTTTCGGCTCGATGGAGCCATTTGACTGGGGTAGTGGGGCTGGATGTTCCATGGTTTGGAAAATTCCTTAAATTGTTGGCTGCTATATTGTGGCCCATTATCACTAATCAATCTCTCAGTGATACTGTGTTCAGCAAAGATACTCTTTAAAAAAAAGAAAAAAAGGCTGTTCAATTTTCCACTAAGAATTGTTTTGATTAGTGTGTACTAGAGTACTAGTCGGCTACTATAATATTTTCACCGCCATCCTTGGTAAAGAAATCCGTAGCTAAAATCTGCCATTGTTAAAGTGTTCCATGGTGTTTTTATCTCAACATATTTTGGTGTGTTGAGATTATCGTATGCTAAAGTTCGTTGGCTTTTTTCTGTAGACACTTTTTAAAAGCCTATTCCTTAAAGTTTGCAGATAGAATTTCATGAAATTTGGTACATCATTTCTTCCATATATTATGAGTAAAAGTTGTTAATTGCTCATGGTTGTTTACGGCCATAAAATATGATTTTGTGTCATAGCCTGCACGTGGTTGTATAGGCCCGTGTATGTTGGGGATATGTCGACAATTTTCAAAGGCCTACTCCTCAAAAGTATGCTGAAAGAATTTCATGAAATTTGGTAGATCATTTCTTCCTTATATTATGAGTAAAAGTTGTTAATTGCTAAGATATTGATTGTTGTATAACATTTTACGGTCATGAAATACGATATTGAGACATAGGCCTGTACGTGGGTGTATAGGCCCGTGTACGTGGGGGATAGGCTATGTCAACATTTTTTAAAAGCCTACTACTAATAATGTATGCTGACAGAATTTCATGAACTTTGGTAGATCATTTCCTCCTTATATTATGAATAAAAGTGATTAATTGCTAAAATATTCACTGATGATTTGTCGGGCAATGGACTATTTAAACGTATAGTATTACAACCTTGATCACCGCATAAGATAAGATTTGTTATACATATATATTCAGCCACTGGTATTTAATGAAGTTGTGTGTTGGCACAGTGGTTACGCTGCTCGTTTTGTGATCAAGAGGCTATAGTTCTATTTCAGTTGTGTTTGTTTTTTTTTGTTTTTTTTTCTCGCCTCTTTTTTCTCGGGTAACAAAAATTCCCCAAATCAGTCCTGGAATTAAGCATAATTTTAAATTGGAATGCTTAATTTTAAAGTTTAAATTTAAAGGTTTGCAATGAGCTTTTATTGCCAGTTTTGCATTTGCCGTTTTATTTGGTTCTTCTTTCAGAGCCGTGTACCGGAGGAGAAAATGTTTCTGGGGGAGGGGGTCTAAGGGGAAATGCTACTTGATAGTATGCTGACAGAATTTCATCATATTTGGTAGAACTTTTCTTGCGTATGAGTAGTCACGCCCATCTCAGTATTGTAAAAAATAGTGCTTTTAGTAATGATCCTTGTCAGTAGCCTGGTAAGTAATTCACGTAATTGTATTGGTTCAATCCTATCTGATAATCGTTATGTAATTTACGGCCCTAATCACGAATGTTGGACACCCGTCACATAATTCTGATCGTACGTGCCGCATGGTCCCAAACTCTAGAGCATTGCACGTTTAGCTTACGACTCGCAAACACTGCATGCCTAACATACTTATGCGGTGATCAAGGTTGTAATACTATACGTTTAAATAATCCATTGCCCGACAAACTTGTCAAGTTACCTGATTAAAAATGGAACCTTCCAAATAAAACAAAACTGGTGACAGACGGGACTTGCTTGTCCTAGTACTATTCCTCATCCCAATAATTAGTTGCAGTGAAATAAAAAATGTAGGCTAGGCCTAGGCTACTGTACAAGCTAGTACAGTCCCCCTATTTTAATGGGTGAAGTAACTTGTTCATTCACTTTGGATAATCAAGCTGAACCCTTGTTACTAGGTTGAGTCTGTGGTTGTTTGCATTGTGTATGATAGCTGTAATACATGGCTTGGTATCACCCAGTTATATATAATTCATTAATTGATGCTGAACCTGTCTGTTTAATGACATGAATGACACTAGACAAACTTAATGGGAGAATAACTTGTTCATTCACTTTGGATAATCAAGCTTTAACCCTTGTTAATAGTTAGTGTATATTGTTGTTTGCATTGTGTATGATAGCTGTAATACATGGCTTGGTATCATCATATCCGATTTAACGTCACATTTTCCATGCTGGGCACGGGTTGGACGAGGTTTACTTAAGAACCTTTCTCCATTTTGATCTATCATGGGCGAGATCCTCCTGAAGACCCTTCGACCTAAGATCATTCCTTACAACACTT
>WXZC020001027.1:0-10140 GCA_011317855.2 Paelopatides confundens | reverse complement strand
AACAAATACAGAAGCTATCTTTTTCGTTTGTTGCACTAATGTTACATGTTAAAAATCTTCAGAAAGCCTGTTACTTTCTTTGCATATTACAGTCACATGTGATGCTCACATTGTCATTAATTGATGTGGCCAATTACCACATAACTGCTTCTTTTTCTACCAGCAGAAAAGCTCCACTGTCATACAGAATTTTTACTAACTGAGTGATTCGGGTGTGAAATGAAATAGATATAATTTCACAATCCAGCTTTTAGTAGTTGTTTTAGCTTTCTCCATAATTTTACATCAAAGCTTGTGATGTATCCTAGCCTGGCACCCATCATCAAGACTGGATGCTTCCTTCAGCAAGTGGCAAACGTCTTCCTATACGTCCGCATCAGTGCAGGTTGTTGTAAATGCATTCTTCATTATAGCACCTGTTTAATTTAAGAAAATGATTTTTAAATAATTAACAGTGAAAATAAAAATGTCTACTATGTACTTTAGACCTTTCTTGGCAATAACATAAATCATCAATTGCAAATGTGCGAAGAATTTACAGTATCCTAAACAAAAATTGAATTTCCCATTATATTAATAAATAGTAATGGCCTGATATCATCTCTAAATGGTATGATATAAAAACAGTATTTTGCCATTTTGTTTTGTCATTATGCGTGACTAAATTTTGCCCCATAGTAACAAATCTGACAAACCATTCTTACTGCACAAACAATTAGAATGTGGGTTCCCCATTTTGAGCTACTACCAACATATCAATTTAAACTTAGTTATTGATCATGAAAAAGTACAATTCACTTCTAGACTAGTCCCACTAACCATCTTTGGGTAGGTTGGGGGGGGTTAAAATGTGTCATTTTGGAAAATTAGGAATTGTGTGGCCACCAACATTACAAATGGTGCCACATAACATGCAAAATTGAGCTGTGTTGCATTGAAAACGTAACTTCTATACATTCACATGGATGGGACAATGATAATTAAATTGAAACAGGGTTAGAGATTTGTCGATAGGAGGGCGCAAATGTTTGTAGATTTCCGTGGTAGGGGAGGGGTCTAAGGGGAGGGTTGAAATAGCTAAATAACTGATTGTGTTGACACTCTAGTCTACGGCTTGTCAACCACTACTGTGTACTGTATGCCGGCGCTAGACTGCAAGTGGTTACAATTGTTACAATTGTTACAAGTGCTATTATTTTAAGCGGGAGCTTGCAAGTTACAATACGATGATTGGTTACTGAACGGCAATAGGACAACATTATCTCTCATGGTTGATAGAGAACAACGAGCCAGTTGTACAAGGAGTAGAGGCGCACATGTGCATGACAACGTACATTGCACTGTGACAACGTCGTTAGGTGAAACATGTTATAAAACTTTTTCCGTAATCCCTAATCACTCCGTTTCTTTTTTTCAAATTGTGTGCACATTGTGTGGGCACTTGCTCCGTCCAAGAATAGCGCAAAAAAATATTTTTTAATCAGTAGTCCGCTAATTGGAACACGCCTACGCTTGACACCACATAATTTTGAACAAGTAAAACGCACTGGCAATACTTTATATCGTACTACTAGTAGCATTAGGCGAATCAGTAGTACGAAGACTCAGTTCACTGCCGCACAACGTGCCACAATGAATTTGATGTCTATGCGATAGGCGCGTACTAGACTTCCCGATTTATAAGTGCGCAATACGTGTGAAAAACTGACTGACGGTAAAAATTCTGACAACCTCGTTCAACTATTAAATTTTGGACCATCTTCATTGTTGTATTATTTACATATGTATGTTTTTGTATTTCTTACAATTTAGGGATTGCGGAGTTCAAAAATTAATCAATGAAGATATAAAAATCAAAATTAGCTACACACAAATGTTTTGAGTGAAAAAAGAGTGACAAAGAGTGAAATTAATATGATGGTAGTCACTATGAAAGGAGAGAAACTGCTAACATGTTCGCTTGTGAGCTTTTCACTCTTTCTATTTTAGAGTGTATATAGTTGTATCGGTGTTTATATAATGTCTTTGTTTGTGTCAACATTTCATCATGTCGTTAATAAGTCAATATAAGGTGTTTTATATGAATGTATCGGTTTTGTTCTAATATCGTCGTTGTTTGGATCAACACTTCACCATGCTAATAGTAATTCAATAAAATGTGTTTCTTTTTTATAATTATATCGATCTTTTATCTAATGTCGTTTTTGGCCAACCTCTCACCGTGCCATTAATAATTCAATGTAAGGTGTTTTATATGAATATTGTTGTTTTGATCAACCTCTCACAATGTCATTACAAGAATGTTTACAAACAAAACCTTTTCTGACAATTTTTTTTTAAATATCAAAGTTTCGGTATTTTACCTACTTGTAATGTCTTTTTTGGGTCAACCTCTCCCCATGTCATTAATAAGATGTGTTTTATTTAGTTTAGTTTAGTTGAACAAATCAAGAGGGACACGAAATTCCCATCATGGAACCTATCAAAAATCTGAAGACAGTTGTCTCATAAATCCCATTACACTGTTTTAAATACTTGTATAATGCATTATTAACCCACAACACAGGAAAACTCAGGCAAACCATTTCATTCATTTACAATCTTTTAAAAAAAGAAAATCTTTCGCAAATCCAATTTACTGCGAAAAGTGACCGCTAGTATTCCTACTGTATCAATAGCAAAACTGAACTTAATCACCAAACGCGAAGTTATCAAAGCCATGAACAATATTGCAAGCCTGACTCAAATCTCCACGCAACTTTCTAACATCCAGTGTGTTGAGATTGAGGCAGCGCATCCTCTGGATGTGTGGAACAAACACTCTTCTGGGCCCTAATCGACCTAGTAGTACATATTTGAACTTTCCATGACTTCATTATCTCTAGAAAGATATGGATTCCAAGCCTGAACAGCGTACGCAAGAGGATACCTAACCAAGTGTTTGTCCAGTCTAACAACAATATATTTTAATAGAATTTTAACTTGTCTCCTGATTATACAAATCACCCTATTCCCCCTTTGGTAGACTCAACATACTGCTTTGAATGTTTCATAGAATCAAACACCAAAGTCCACCCCACTTGAAACATCCTGAAAATTACCACATCTAAACTGTACGTATGTAATTGTTAATTTAATTCAATTTAAATTTCAAAAACTATATTTCACTCATGTCAAACTGTACATTTTTATAATAAGTAGTGAGTGAAATAAATGTTTAATAATACAAAATAGTGAATTAGAAAGAATCAATGCTGTTCCATATTAAAATAGTTCAAAATATGTTTAGTCTCTGATTGGATACATTTGACATACCTAAGGTTTTTACTGCATCACTTAGCATTTACTAACAATAAACACATTTGATACTCGAGAGACCAATTATAAACCGTATCCAAATCCTTTTGAAACAAAACAGAATTATTGTGAGGGGAAATTTCTGCTTACAATTTGGAGTCATTCGCAAACCTTTTCACTCCAGAAAGAATATTACCACCAAGGTTCATTATTAAGAGCAACAAAGAACAAGGCTCATAAAATTGAACTTGAAGGACACTACCAAGACACACTATCAAAAAAGGCACAACCACTAACTAGTACGACCCTCCAATCGTGTGCGGTAACCTCTAACATATTGGCTATTTCTATTGGATCATAATTTGTTACCCCAATAGTGCCCACTAATTACGTATACATGAAACAATCTCCCTCACTAGCTAGCTGCTTCTATTTTGTCATATTTTGCTGCCTCAATAGTACCTGGTAACTGTTAAATAAAACAATGTCCCTCGCGTATTGGTTGCTTCTTTTGAGTACTATTTTTCCTCAATAATGTCTGGTAACTTCTAAGTAACACAATATTCCTAAATTATTGGTTACTTCTATTGGGTCATATTTTGTTGCCCCAGGAGTGTCTGGTAACTTCTAAATAAAACAAACCCCCTCGCTGATCGAATGCTTCTATTGGGTCGTATGTTGCTTCCCCAATAGTGCATAGTGCGTTTTAAATAAAACAATCTCCCTCACTTATTGGCTGCTTCTATTGAGTCATATTTTTCTACCCCAATATTGCATGGTAACTTCTAAATAAAATAATCTCCCTCGCTAACTATCTGCTTCTATTGGGTCACATTTTGCTGCCCTAATAGTGTCTGGTAATTGCTCAATAAAGCAATCTCCTTCACTGATCGGCTGCTTCTATTGGGTCATATTTTGCTGCCCAAATAGTATCTCGTAACTTCTAAGAACACAATCTCCATGTATTGGTTACTTTTATTTGTATCATATTTTCTACCCCAATAGCGCCTGGTAACGTCTACATAAAACAATGTCCCTCGCTAATTAGCTGCTTCTATTGGGTCACATTTTTCTGCCCAATGGTATCTGGTAACTTCTAAATAAAGCAACTTCCCTCGCTTATTGGTTGATTCTGTTTGGGTCATATATCGCTGCCCCAATAATACCTGGTAACTTTTAAGTAACACTACCTCACTCACTTATTAGTTAGTTCTATTGGGTCATGTTTGCTGCCCCAATAATGTCAAATAAGTTACCGGGCACTATTGAGTCGCAATAGTGCATGGCAAATTCTAAACAATCTTCCTCGCTAATTATCTGGTATTATCTCGCTGCTTATATCTAATAATATATGCTTCTATCTGGTATATATATATAAAGTATAAGAACATTGCAATTAGTTGCTTCTATTAAGTCATAATTTGCTGTCCAAATTAACCAACGGAATACTGAGAACAATAATCACTATTTTGTTAAATTGTTCCTTCTTCTTTTACTTTAAAATACTGTCCCAATAACACTTGTGAAGATTCTCTACTGTTAACAATAATACTGGATATTAAAGAATAACTTTAAGAGAGAAGTTTAGTGATGATATATTAAGAATAGAAAACGAAATACTGGGTGGGGATAATAACAACATTCTACATTTTGAAATATCTGAACTGCTTCTTTGGGGCAAGTTTGATGACGTCAGATCATCTAACATATTACAATATTGGCTGACCCTGGTTATCATTTAGAACTGCCAACTTAAATATGCTATAGGAAATGTCATTGCTTAAATTTAATAAAGATAAACATATGTACGATACAAAATATAAGTGTGTTTGTATGAAGGCTACCATCTACGTTGATGGACAATACATAATATGGATGGAAAGAAATATAATAATACAAATATTCACAGTGAAACATCATGAGACAGACAAGATATAACCCTACAGGGCCAGAACAAAATGTAAAATAAATTTCCTAATTAATTTACAAGAAGACATTTGAGGTCAAATTAATCACACCAGTTTTAATATGTTGAAAAAGTCCATTAACTTTCATACCATGAACATCAACATTTAGCCTAAGTATGTCACTCTTTCAAAGCATATGTATTGTATATATAATAATCGGTGCTATGGTCATTTTCAGTTTTAACCTAGGTGGTTTTTATCAAAATTGAACATATATCATAATATATATCTGCATTGTCGTATAGTTTTCACATAAATATTTTTCACATGGGTCATAGTAATAAATATGTGAAGTTCATCTTCACTAAAAAAACATACTGTGAATTGTATGTACAAGGTAGCCTTTGTTTTCTGAGCCCAGGATAAAAATATATATTAATTAAAGTTACGTACTTTTAACGTGATTTAACCATGTCCCTATGATCCAGATGTTCTTCTCCTCTCCACATCCCTTTTAATAAGAATTGTTAGGATGATCACTTTCAATATTGTAATTAAACTCGTCTAGGTTCCTGCAGCTTCAGTGTTTGTTAATAATATTTTCTCATGTTAGATACATTATACTAACATGCATAACGGAAAGTCTTTTACTTTAAATGTATTATATTACAGAAACCAGACGAACACAACCAATTGGTTGGCATAGTTAATATGTCTGGCTAGAATGCACTGAATGTCTCTGAACCTTCCCTCGTCTTTTTGCAAAACAACAGCGTTTCTCTTCATCTATAAAGCTGCCATAAGCCCGGATCCTGAAAATTATACATAATGAACATTACTAAGGATAAGTGGACATTTATGACATTGCAATACAAGCTAAGACATTCTTTTCTTTGATTGAATTAAAAATAAAATGCCATGATACTCTTATTGTGATGCTTTGTAATATATACATATTTCTAAAGCTCTTTTTAAAGACTACACATTCGATTTAACTAGTTATGAAAAAAGACATATCAAATTCACTAGGGGGTAGTACGCTGTGTATTTTTTCAATGATGTTCACATCCTGACCAACCCAACAAAACTATAAATTAGGTATCCACAAATTGTGCCAAACAAATCGAATTGGCAACACTACTAAAATGTTATTGAACAAACAATGAAGGAGGTTACCGTTTAGCCACAAGTTTATCGTGCAATAGGGCAATAGCAATGTAAAAATAGCTTTGGCAAATGAAATAGAGACATGTAATGTACGTGATGTGGAATTTACCCAACTCATTGTCGTTCTATAGCATTGCTAGTGTATGTGCATTTGCAATTTCTAAAAATAGAACCAGAAACTAGCATGATTAGTGAGTCCGTGCCAATGTTGAAAGACCACAATGTTAGCCTTATAACCAAATAATGTCAGTCTTTCACCATTGTTTGTTAAATTCATCAGTATCGTTTTTTTTCAGGGGCTTCTGACAAACATAGCCAATATGAAGCCTTGACTAAACTGTATTCTGAGTTCTGTTTATAATGTGTTAAGACTTTATCCATTTGATATTTGATTTACACCAAAAAAAGTAGTGTGAATCTACATACCAAACATAGGACGGAATTTTTGGAATTATCCTGTTTATAAAGTTTCAGATTTTTACCTCAAAATTCCCTTGACCTCCACAAAAAATAATACGATTACTTGAATGAACATACATAGTAAATATGAAGTTTGCCCAAGCTGAACTCTTTAGCTATGTTTACAGAGTTTTCAGACTTTGACCTCCACAAAAACCAATATGATATGTGTACTCAAAAATGTGAACCTACGTACTAAATATGTAATTTACCCAGCAGTACTATGTGTTTATGATGTCTTACTTCGATCTCTGGTGACCTAAAATAACCTCTTGACCTCCAAACAAAAACAGGGTTCATGTGCTCTCTAAGATCAAGCTACATACTAAATATTAGTTTACCCAAGCTTTTTTAGTTCTTGTAATCACTTATGTATTGTAATAATCACACATATGAACCCTTATCAAATGCATGTGCCTCCTCCAATTATCAAAACCACCAACACAATTTAACACAAGATGGTCATCATCATCATCATCATATCTTGGATTGGACGGGGTTTACTTCAGACCCTTCTTCCATTCTGATCTGTCATGAGTGAGATTTTTGCTATAGACCATTTGACCTAAGATCCTTCTTTACAACACTATCCCACGTCATTTGTTCCATACTTCTACATTTCTTTACCCAGTCATAATTGTCCTTTCTAACAATGTGTCCATACCATTGAAGCCTACCTCTCTGTACACAGTTTCTGATACTGGCAATGCCCACATTCGGTCCCTCAGCACGGCAGAATGTATTTTATATTTAACATTTGTCCCACGCATCCATATGACCATCATCGATGATTTAATATGCTATTTTTTTAAAGAATGTGATAGTTTATATTTGTGTATAGTGACAGCCGCCAACATGTTATTTAGGCAATCTGTGGATATCATCATGCTTATCAGATTTTCACTATGATCTCTGTACATAATGTGGCATCCACATATCCTTCACCTTAAATAACTTTTGACCTCAACCAAAAACAATACAAAATAAGGGCCTTCATAATAAATGTGGGGTTTTCCAACTTTCCCTTCTTGAGATATCGTGTTTATAAGGGTTTCATATTTTGACATCTGGCGACCATTTGATCTCCACAACAACCAATAGGCGTCTTCTATTCAACATGGTACATCTACACTTTAAGAATGAGGTATGTTCAACTGTTTTTTGCTGATATACATGTGAGCAATCTTTCCCTGGATAGAGGGACAAATAAGCTTAGATCGTTTTCCACTGCAGTTTGACCGAAGGGGATAATTAAAGTCGTAACATTTTTATTATCACCACTAGAGTGGGAGTGGAGCATTTTTCTGTGCATAGACATTAATAAATGTGTGCACAATAAAAATAGGATTCTCGAAATCATACAGTTTACTTTGTTTAGATTAAATTCAGTTCAATTTGAGAAACTCGGTTAGCTTTCCACTGTACTACGAAGCTTGACAAGTAATATATATTCCAAACAGTTAACTTACTCCCTTCTTTAAGATGTTCTGGAATATACTGGCTATACCACGGGCTTGCAAATTAAAGTGCAGTGAAGAATTGGAAATCACGACAGGTACGTACCTAGTGTCAGATGAATGGGTGTATATGTATGTGTGTAGGTGTGAGGGTGGACCAACATTTCACAATAACGCCATAACTTCCAAAATAACAATGCCAATACATCCCCACTTGTACACATTTGAGTAAAATGACCTTTACCCATACTGTAATATTGCATTGATGCATGTACGGAACTGTATTACTAACATGCTACAATAATACTACATTACGGCAATACTATAACGGGAGGTGCTTAAGTGGGAGGGGACATGCATCACCTTTTTGAGAAACAATGAATTTGAAAGTCAACTAAAATGGTGTTATATATAACATACAAAACTGTGTCAGACAATTAAAATCATATTGTACATCCATTTACTTATACTTCAAATCCTCATAAACTATATTACGGATGTAATAGGGCACGCAAAAAGTCACCCAATAGGAGATCCATTTGATGTTTAGTGGACATACTCACGCGCTCTATTAGGGCATCAAAAAATGACAGATCCATTTATGCGTAGCTCTCCTGCATTTCCCATGATACCCGATACCGCAGTTTCGTGGAAAAAAGTGCTCTAATAAAATCTCCAACCCGACTTGCATTTTTACCTTGAGCTGTCTTGCCCTCGACGGTACTGTTTACTCAGCTAATTCCTGATTTAGAAGCTCTCGCATCAACACAGTATCATTAAACATCGGATATAAAATACAGTAGGTTATATTGTCACATGTTATTTGGTTGTGTTTTCCATTATTTCAAAAATATATTGAGTTAGTTTGGAGTATGACGGATTAGCGTTTTCTAATGTAATACTCTTGAGATCCATTATTTGTGTGGAAGTAAACTTTATTGGAGCAGCAAAAAGTGACCCAATAGCAGATTCATTTTACATTGATTTTATTTTAAGTTCAAATTATATTAGGACATAAAAACGTGACCCAATAGCAGATCGACATTTAATGTTTAGTTGAAATCCACACAATTGATATTATTAGTCTATTAGGGCAGCAAAAAGGGACCGAATAGCGTATCCATTTACTTTTATGAAATGTTTATTTCAAATGCTCATAAGCTCTATAAGGGCAGCAAAAAGTAGATCCATTTAATGTTTTTTAGTTGAACTGCTTACACGCTCTATTAGGGCAGTAGAAGTGACCAATAGCATATCCGTTAACGTTTATGAAATGTTTATTTTAAATCCCCACAAGCTCTATTAGGGGAGCAAAAAGTAACCCAATAGCAGATCCATTTAATGTTTAGTAGAACTGCTCATATCATATATTACAACTTTTATTGGGGCTGATAATAGTGACCCAATAGCAAATACATTTTATATTGATCTGATGTTCTATTTAAATTATTACAAGCTCTATTGGGGCATAAAAAGTGATCCAATAGCAGATCTACATTTAAAGTTTAGAATTTCAGAAACTATATTTCAACCAAATCAGAATACATATCAAATATTTACAAGATGAACCAAAAATAAGATTTGAGTTTACATTAATATAAATATAAACGAAGAAAACATAATTATGTACATGCTAATTAGGTTGAGGGGAAACCACAGAAAAAATGTAACCAGCTTATACGTGGTCCCCTTAATAAAACAAAAAATAATAAGGCACAACTAACATACAACAAACATATATACACACAGTCCTGAAAATGAATTAATCCAAAGCATTCTTTGACAAAAGGTACTTTTTTTTAAAGTTACGTTTGAAAGCATTCAGAGTGTTATTCAACTTAATATGAGTTGGA
>WXZC020001026.1:0-10144 GCA_011317855.2 Paelopatides confundens | reverse complement strand
CTCAGAATGAGTAGGCTGTACTACTACTGCATGAAGAAAACACTCCTTCTGTGTTTAATTATTTACAGATTGTTTTTGCTAGCTAAATATGGAATACTAATATGGACATGGTAAAAAAAAAATCTAAAAAAGTTGAAAAAAAAAAGGATATTATCTTTTAATAAAAAGATAATTTAGGATAGGTTTAACTTGTAATTACAAGTTAAAAGTAAAAAAAAAAAAAAAACTATATTATCTCACAGTTAAAAGATGGAAAGTAGTAATTAAGAGGTAATAAAAGACTAGACTAACGGTACAACATTCGGTGTAACTGCTGTGTCTGTACTTCCTCAATGAGATTATACATCGCATGGTTTGGTAGTCAGCTCAGTCCAAAATCCTAGTTCACTTTTCATTGCCAATCACAGGGGGTAGGAGCTGGGGAACCAGTGGTATATCAGGGGCCCTCCAAAGCCCCCTGCTGAGGGCCCCTCTTAATTAGCCTGTGGCCTATAGCCCTCATTATGGCCAGGCCCCCCACTTGGGCGGGAGAGAGCGCATAGCCATTAATGCCACTATGGGGAATGTCACTCACAGGGGGTATGAGTGAGGGACTGGTACATGGCCCATTCTCCCTCCCAGGCTTTTCAGAAAAATGACAAAAATGCCCCATTTGCCAAAATAAGTATCCTTATGAAAATTTTAAAAAGGGCAATCAGTGGGCCCACAAATTCTTCTCATTTGGAAGAAAAACAAAAAAACCTGCATGCATGGTGATTCCTTGCCAATTTTAATAGAAGAACATTACATTAACTTTGGAAAATTTTTAATCTTTCAACGTTATTGATTAAATTGATCAACATGGTTCTTGCACTGACTGCAGACATACATACGAAATATGTGTTTTCAGAGTTTGACCTATGTTGACCTCTAATGACCTTCACCAAGACAACATGTTTAGTGTACTCAGGTCAACTTACATACCAAGTATGAAGTCTGAAAAAGCTTTTCAGACTTTGGTCACTGTTGACCTTTGACCTTACAGGAACCAATATGATACTTGTACTCACTAAGATCAACCATACTGTACTTTCAGTACAAGGATGGTCCTTGTACTAACTAAGGTGAACCTACATACCAAATATACAGTTTGACTAAGCTCTACTAAGTTGTTCAGTCATCGTATTTACAAGTCAATGCACCACATACATACACATACACGTGCGCATGCACAATCCATGATCGCATAGATTACTGGATAATTTGGCAATGAATAAAAAACGGCAGCTTCAATTTTACATATCTAAGTCTAATTCATACCTATTTAAATGAGGGAGTAGAACATAGTAGACATGCTTGAACACATATCAGGGTGCCTGTAAGTGCTTGATTTGTTTAAAGGTCATCAGTTTTTTCCCCCAAATTATAGTGTGATATATATCAATCAAATTGGTGTTTTATTGATTTCTGCATAATAACAAAATTATACGGTCGATTTTGGTTCATGATTTATTTCGAGGAAGTACAAAGGAGGACAGTCGTCTGGTCGATATTATCGTCATAGGCATTACAGCAGTGTATCAGAGACGTGTATATGTTTTTTTTATAAGGCTGGAGTGGGTCGGGGTGGACGGTGCAAATTTGTTGATATATGTTCTATAGAAAATAAATTGTATTTATGTAAGGGTGCTTAAATGCAAAATGATGCAGCTGTCATATGCATCTTTTGAAGTACATTTATTTTCTACAATTTATCATGTTTTAGTGATAAACTAAGGAAACAAAAGATGGGGTTGCTATGGCTGTGGGGTTTGGAGAACCTGCAGCACTGCTACATTTGTGGTCATGAAAGGGGGCTTATCTTTTGTATCTTTTGAAGTACATTTATTTTCATAATTGTTCATTTTTCAGTGTAAAACTTGAACATTTTTGTTATGGTGTAATTGTAAATAGAGGTGAGGTTGTGGGTGTTTGGGGGCATCTGTGGCTTCGAGAATTTTTTTTAAATACAAGGGAGCTTACATACAAAATGGTGCTATCATTTGCATCTTTTGAAATATATTTATTTTCTACAATTTTTCATTTTTAGTGAAAAACCTGTACAAGTTTGAAGAAAAATGTAATTAGGGCTTAGTTGCAAAATGGTGCCGTCTATATAATGTTTTGGTAAAGATTATACACTGGCGGTGGGAACGTCTAGAATTAAAACTTCACCAAACAAACTATTGCAAATGCACACAAGGGACTATTCGTGTAATTTAGAGTCTTCTTATATTTGAGTTATTTTCTTCTATGTGGTGCAGGTAGTACCAGTACATAACCAATATGTGAAGTGATGATGAGGGAGAGGGATGGGCGCCGCCAGGTTCAATTGCCCAAGATACACCACATGATGACAGAAGATCATCAGAAGATGGTAAGAAGATCATCTGTGGTGCCCCTACGACCCTCCTGGGTTACGGGATAGAGAGAGAGATCTTCAAAATGGTGCCAATATATGACATAAATTGTGCTAGGCAAATAAAACCAATTATCGAAATTCAACTTTTAAATGGAAAATGGGGAAAGTGTGGGAGGGATCAACTCCCGTAATCCCTTCTATGAGACGAACGAATCTGAATCTACACAGTAGCATAACTGTATCATCTATGATTGTCCCGATATAAAGTCCATGATGTCCTGAAAACGCCATAATTCCAAAATGACACTGCCAATTCCTTTTCCTCGGCTTGGACCTCTCATTTACATGTCATATATGACATACAAAGTTGTGCCAGAGAATTAAAAAGGATAGGCCAACCTTTTTTAATAAAAAAATGTAGAAAAGGGTGGGATGTGGTAACATCTGTTAGTCCCCCTGTATTATTGCCTATGAACCGGACAAACATGTTTATATTCAATAGCTTACATGGATTATCACACCGACCTGCCTGATGGTGACTATCTTTCCACAACTGCGAGGCGTAACGCCACCAGAATTATCTTTCCCCATCACGCAAGATTTGTCCGATATCGAGTGAATGTGAATGTAAAAACCGCACGATTTGACCGATGTGAAACACCACACCCCACTCCCACACCCCGCCCCCCACCGTGAGGCATATGCGTGTAACATATACCAACAATATTTCGGGTAATTAAGTGTAATTGACTCTTCTCACGCACTAATTAATTCAACCATTCTTATTATATTCATCTTTGTAGGCTTGATTTTTTAATGTTTGACCTGTCTCAATGTTGCTTAATTCTCCAATATTTCCCGATCACATGTATTCCTTCATTACACTCACTTTCTAATAATCCCTAACTATTGTTCAACAATTGTTCAATACTCCACTAAGTAATTAATATAATTGAATAAGCGTGATTGATTGTGTGATATTATTGGCGGGACATATTTCATTTGCGAAGGCAAGCACTTTGGGTGTCATATCCAACTTTTCTTCTGGTGGGAGTTCAGACATCCTTGTTTATCTGTTAATGCAACACTTGATTTTCAATAACGTAGTATCATACAATGGGATAGAAAAAATATTACAACATTTCAACCAGGGCATAATAAGACTCATTTGTGTGCTGGTATGAACTTCAAAGGAGGAAAAAAAAACTTTTGAAAAATATAACACTTGTCAAACTGTGGGAGTTACCCCCCAGGCCAGCCCTCCTGTCAGTGGCTTTTTCATCTGTTGTAACATTTATTTGATAAAAGCCATATAGTGTTATGGTATAGTTAGGCTTAAATTCATGAGTTCCCAATAAGACAATGAGATAATGACACACTGCTGAAGAATTTTGAAAATACTTTTTCAAACAAGCACATGTTCACTGATACACATTCATTATGTTAACCAAAACATTGGATATATCCTTACATTCATCTGTTCATTAATACTGAATTGTATAGATCAGGATTCCAAAGAATTTCTGACATGTGACAAATTGTTTGAAAGATATTGTTTTGTTTGCTGATAAAGTTATGTTAGTCGTATTGGTACATTTTGAAGCATGCTTCATATACACGTGTAGATGAACTAATAATCACGGTGGTTACGATTTACGTAACGTCACTATACTATTTATTCTTTCAATGCAAAGACAGGAACTTTATCTCAAAGTTATTTCAGTTGAATACAAAGCTTAGTTGCGGAGTACATATTTCCCCCATAACATATTACATATTAACAAGTAATTTTGTTTCCTTCTGCCTATCTTATAGAACCAGTCAAATTAACATTACTTGGTGCTCAGTACATCTATGATGATGATACCAGCATTCCAGAATATCAATGCTACGTTAGTGAACCAGGTATTAACCTTAGGAATGATGTTACCATGACATCATCGAGATATGTCTGGACGAGAGATGTTGAAGAAGATAATCCTGATCCTCCAGCAGCAGGGTATTATGTTCATTCTGAGTGGCCAAGATATAGTGTCATGTGGAATAATATACAGGACAACGATGTGACTTTTGGAGTATTTAGTTGCACTGCTGAGATTATCGGGAAAGAGGATACAATAGTATCACATATTCGTATGAGATCAGATGGTGGGTAGATACACATGGTGGTTTGTTTTACTTAACTTCAGAAATGATACATTAATCCCCTCCACATCCCACCCACCCCACCCTAACAAATCAAACAAACAAAACCAAAAAGTTGATCATTTTAAATAAACGATACTACATTGAACATTTCTCGTTGTCAATTAAAGTTTTTTTTAGTATATAAAAGTATATAAAATCGGTCAGGGGTTAACATGAAGTTGGCAGCCTGAATGGCCGGATACATTTTATAGTTGTTACAACAAAGTAGAAAATATAGTATCTTATTAAAAGGTTTATATTTTACCAACTTTTTAAGTCACTAATCAGAAGTTATAATTAAGACAATATTAAACAACCGCAAATACGTGGCTGTGCCTTCAGAATAAATTATTAATCTTACTTTGCGATGTCATTATCCGATCAATGGTTTTAATATAACTTAGACATATGAATAAACATTCATAGAAGAAGTTTACACAAGAAACATTCAAACTTGTCTGAAGAACGTGCTATTTCCTGAATGAAGATCATACTGTAACAGTATATAATGTTCTATGAATCCAGGATGTTGAAACGAATAGTTTATTAAATCAAAAATGTTCTTTTAATTACAGCTGATATTCTTCCGATAAATGGATTATTCTCTCAAACATTCAATATCAATGACACGGGGGTCAATATTAGCATGGTGGCTCCAACTGGTCGAAATTCATCTACGTTTAGATGGAACAAAGACAACAGTTCTTTATCAGCCGACGGTGTCTCTATTTACGTCATCAGTAGACATGTACAACTCGAGGATGCAGGGGTGTATGAATGCTACGTTGAAGGCGAGAGGCACTTAACCAAACAAGCTCTGAACTTACTTATTATTCGAGGTAATCTGGTATTTATAATACGCAAGGTCACTTAACTTCGAAAGAAAAAATTATACGAAATGACAAAGGTTTCAGCCACGAAATGCAATATCCAATCTTTCATTAAGTTGAGACGACTGACAAAGGCTGCGTGTAATGTTTTCCGATCAATACAATTTGAGATATACCTCAAGTAGAAATAAGCTACATCTATTTGGAACCAACTGTAATTCTAGAAAATGGAACACAATATTACAATGACAAAAGGGCACACTGTACTTATAGTTATAGTTTAAGTTATTTTACGACGCTAAGCTATCACATATTTACATGTGGGAAAGCCGACGTGGCTTGTAACTTACACATCACGTCGGGTGTCATTTTACATCCAGACACCAAACTGGCCCCACTCCGATACTTAACCCTGAGCACTCAGCAGTACGGCAGTATAGACTTACGGCTGTAGCGTCTCCGATATGAAAGACGCACTACCCACATCAGCAATCATCCCACAATAGTATAGCACCACATAACGCCCTGTATAGTTCTGCATAATGATCCGAATATATAAATACTGTACTATATATTTATTATTTAATGCAGATGAATATTGTTCATTTTGAATATATATTTGTATATTTGTTTCTGTAACATATATGTATATATATATTAATTCAGCATGCCCCGCCACTGTTTGGGGTCCTCCTGCATGTACTGGTGTTTGTAAAAGTTGTTACAATGGAGGAATCTGTGATGAAAATACCGGGGAGTGTGTGTGTCCTCCTGGATTCAAAGGTGCCGAATGTAACCAAGGTAGGTGTTCTTTTCAATATTATAAATCTCCATCTTTTGATTTACTTCAAATTGACTAATTTGAGGACACATGGTTTTATTGTCTCATTGAGAAACTTTAAAGATGTTCTAATTATGATTACGTTGTATACATACTCACATAAACTCAATATTTATATAGAGCATGTTTAACGTTGAAAATATTAAATATTTTACTGTTGTTCTACAAGTAAAACATATATTCGCATATTGTTAATGAAATCAAATAGACCGAAAACACGTGTGGATAAAGACATCATTTACATTAACGTTTCTTAAAATTCACCAAAATATATTCCTCCAACAAAATTTGTTCACATGATGTTATTTTATGTCATATGCTATTTTGAATCCAGATATGATGCAATAACTCGTGTTAGTGTATAATAACCAGTTTCGGGGAAGAAGATGGCTATGATCTCAATAAGCAATAAAGCTGAAAATAAAATCGGAGAATAAATCTACTCGAATATGAAATTGTGATACTAATTATTTTCTCATTTGTAAGCCGAAATGTTCGTGAATAGTAGACCATACCCATTCAATTTAGAAAACGATTTTCTCGTCAGAAAAGCAAATTTTCTTTACATTAACGGCATATGGTACTCCTATAAATTTACATATTTACATATTTACATATTTACTCGGCGATCGTGTGTCTGTATGGCTCATGATATATACTGCATGAACATAACTTTTAAAGTTGTGATAACATTTCACAACAGTTACATCATTCCACGCATACATCAGTACCATCTGCACCGAATTGCAAATGGATGTAATGGACTTTTTGTTAATGTATTGAATAATTGTTTTAAATTCATAAGGATTATGGTCACCACATGTATCGTCTGCGGCAAGTACTTTGCGCGTATAACCACTTTACAGGCTGACTATCAAATGGTTAACTCTTGTTTATTAAAGGTGAACGTATACAATACACCAGTCAATGTGCAGATATGGTAGTCTCCGTCAGATCAAATAAACTGACTGGACGCGAAGCCCTGTCTAGTATAGCCGCCTGAACTAACTGAACAACATGTCGATATCCATAATAGTTTAGTGCGGAAGATCATAAAGGTCCCATGTATATCATTTATTAAACTTGCCCATTATCAAGTTGGCCCGGGTATATATAAATACGGCATAACGTTATATAAAACAATGCAGTAAATGTACCTAGTCACACAGACACACGATCGCTGATTATACTTATATTTACCAGCCAGATTTATTTCATTAAGAGTTTTGTTCATACAGTAAATGTAATTAGCCACTCACACACAATCGCTGGCCATAAATATTTACCAGCCAGATTGATTTGAAGAGGAATGCTCATATGTTTATATAATGTTCAGTTGACATCAGGGACGTCACAAATTCCAGTGACTGGGGAGGATACTGTTTTTACCCAACAAATCGCTATATGATTATGCCGACCAAAAGTCTAAAATTTCTCGAAAACGCCATGACGTTCAAAATGGTCATTCCAATTTATGAAAACCAACGTAGTGGTGGGATTTGGCCTCCGTGAATAAGTGGGAGACCTGTCAATTTGAGATGAAATTTTGTTGTGATCCGTGTCAACGGATTATCTTGGGGAGGGTTATAATGGACACACATCCTCCGTGGTGCCATATTTATGGAAGCCTGCACCCTGCCCGACAATACTTCACCTGCTAACGGCATTATTTAAAGAAAGGCGCAATGTTTTCCCGAAAGCCAATCATTTTAGGGGGTCCACTAAACTCGCATATGGACTGGGCGAATGTTAATCTACACTTTCACGACATTATGTTTCGGACAACTGGGAGACTTTCAAGATAAAAAACATGAATTGCCCCGACAGCGAATCACTACACACATCCAACGATGACGCCCTTGTTTGATCCATATCTTTTTGACAGTTGAACAAATCTGGCAGACCCTGAGTGGATCCATAATTTTAATTCAATAGATGAGGAAAATTGACTACCAATATGATATACCAAATTGATTAAAGAGGTATGTCCATACAGTGGCGTACACACGGGGGCCTATGTATACGTTCCCCCCCATGAGATTCCCCATATTTTGTTTGTGACATAAAAAATCAAATAAAACACTAAATTATTTGATGTGACCAAATTGAATGAACCTAACTACAACGTTAGGCTGTCGTAAATAGATAGGCATAACAACAACGTCATGCTAGACTATGTTTACCATGCCTCTCGATTAATCGGGATTGTTCCATTTTTGCGCCGAAAATATTGCGTCCCGCCGGTAAAGTAAGCTACTTGTCCCGATTTTATTATGCCTCCTGAAATCAAGAACATACTGTGTTTTACAGTATAAATTATCTTACTTTTCTCAAAACACGCTTACATTGAGAAAATGTGGCAGCTTAAACAGAAAAGTAACTTTGTGAAATTACATGTTTTTTGAGAATTTGGCATCTGGGCCTCTTTAAAATCCATAATTGTCTTCAAAGGGTATGGGGACTCTCCCTACCCTTAGACCCCTCCCCCATGCCACGATTGTTTCACTTTTGTAAAATTCAAATATGGTAACCCTACGCTAGACTTAATTGTAATGTTAGCATAGGCTAGGCCTATAACTGCCAACGATTTCATTACTTGTGCCGAGGGCAATATTACATTCAGCGTGTGCCATCCAGAGAGAGTAATTTGTGATTCCCAAAACTGGTTCATACAGTAAATGCAATTGGCTACGTAGACACACAGTCGATGAGTCAATATTTACCAGCCAGGTTGATTTTAAGAGGTATGTACAGGCAGAAAACATAACTAGCAATTTAGACATACCATTGATGAGTAAATAAATGTATATTTACAAGCCAGGTTAATTTAAAGAGGTATGTTCATGTAGTAAAATAACTACCCAAGCAGAACACATCGCTGAGTAAATGTATATTTACAAGCTAGATTGATTTAGAGTGGGTTAATACAGTCAACTTAACTAGGCAAACATGTGTGTTAATGCCCATAATACTAATTACTGGGAGATACCACGTTATTCTCTATACAGGATGTGACTCTAACCGCTTTGGAGATGACTGTGAATTCAAATGTTCATATATCGAAGAGCCCACAAAATGTAGAGGACATATATTTTGTCTGCGACACCCATATGGCTGCAGGTGTAATACTGGGATTAAAGGAGTGTCATGCAATGAAGGTATGAACTAATTAAATTAACCCCTGGTATACATTATAGTTCATAATTATGCAAATTATAATTATAACATGTTTTCCACACAAAATGTTAATACCTCAATAATATGCAAAAACTGGAAAATTTCAGTGAGTGTTGATATATAGTCCACGCGTTTTATCGTATTTCATCAGGACATTATCAGCGAAATGAAATACAATTAAGTTTTAGCTTATCAAATATCATCATATAATATTTGCCTTTCTGTGAAGCGAATGCTTTTTATGTTATATATTCCTTCCAGTCATTATGTGTCGCCCTCAGCTCGGATCCATCAATGTTGTTCTTGGGTGGGCAAATTTGTCTAAAACATAAAATAACCTTGGCAATCTAGGGGGCACATTGACTGAAAATAAGGCTGGTGTTTGACGTTATCTAAAAAAATAAGATTGTGACAACGGAAAAGTACACCACAATATTGGAGAAGGAATCGTGTGTGAGAGCGCGAAGCGCACGAAGTTCCTTTCAGGTTTTTTAAATTAAAATATTACTGATGTGCCGCAATTGCATGTGACAATTGTAACAATATTATATGCCCGGTAGATTAACTTTGAGAGGGTGTAAGCAGTACATTCTGTGATCCTATATAGCCCATGGATCCGCGTCCGGTCGCCCTGAAAGGTTTTTGGATTTGTTAAACTACAATTTGGTTGCATATGTGTATGACTCAAATTGTTAACAGCTTGGGGAGTGATCGCAGGGTACGTGGGAC